>JAMXBB010000009.1:54257529-54363851 GCA_024138015.1 Lumnitzera littorea | reverse complement strand
TTGAAATGTCTTGGAGTCGGCACTCGACCGAAGTCGGGAAAAAAGAGTTAAGTTATAATCAATTGGATTAATTGGTTATAACTTTACCATTAGTCTTTTGATAAAAACTGATCTAAAAAAAAAAAACGGTTTTAGAAACCTAAAGATTTAGATTCGGGGATTAAGTTTTTAAACCTTTACGGGTACCATTGACTTTCTAAATTTAATCTTAAACTTAAAAATCACCTCTAAATTTTAAAAGACAGAACTTGATTATTAGTTATTCTAATTGGATAAAGAAAGTAAAAAAAAAGGGAAAATTAGGTTTTATTATTTTTGTCGTTGTCCCGTAGGTACCTATGTACTCACTATTTGGAGTCAAACGTACGTAGTTCATTTTGAAAACTTTAGTGGGTGATGTTGTTTTTAATTTTGGAAAATATGTCGGATTTACATTTTTAGGCTCAATTTGGTTTACTTAAGAAAAATTTCTAAAAAAAGAGGATCCTAAATTGGGACTCTTTATTATTTGAAAAAAAAGAAATCTAAAATGTCCTAATTTGAAAAAAGAATCCATTTATTTTTATTTTTGAAAAATCGATGTTCTAAGTGACAAAAAGAAATAATAATCATTATTCTTTCTATTTACTTATTTATTTTTATTTTTATTATTTTATTATTCTATTTATTATTTTACTTATTCTCTCTATTTTTACTTTTTATTAAACAAAAAAAACTAAATAAAGTATTTTTTTCTTTCTCTTTTTTTTTTTTTAATTTTCCTCCTTTTTTTTTTACTTTTCCTTTTTTTTTTCTTTTACATTACAATGTACATAAATAAAGAAAAAAAATTACAAAAGCTGAATAAACAAAGCAAAATCGAGAATAAGTTGAGTGGAAAAGGATTGGACTGGACAATAAATAGGGCGTGCGGATCTTGGGTTTGGTATTCAGGTCAGACTTTAGATTCGAGTCGAGCTCTAATGCCTTTAATAGCAGTTGGGTGGTTGGTGGTGGTACTTAGTCCTTTGGCATGGTGGCAGCTTGGTGCTAGAAGGGTGTTGGCTCGGGGGTTTAGGGATGTGGGGAGTTTAACTGTAGGGTTAGTTTTGAGTAGGGAGTAGTGGCAGTGGTGGTTCAAGAGAGGGTGGTTGTGGTGGTTAGGGTTTCGGTCGAAGTGATGGTTTAAGAGCATGGCAATGGAGATAGGGGGTAGTGATGGAAAGCTTGGAGTGTAGGTGTTGCGGCCATAGTGTTAGGCTTGGTCAAGAGTGGCTAGAGAGAGGGATTCGAAGAGAGAGAGAGGTTCGGTGGAGGGTTAGAGAGAGAAAGAGATTGCGAGAGAGAAAGAGAGAGGGCTTGGGAGTTGATTCAATAGCTCATTTGTGGTTGTGTATCCCCGATGAGCTCCCCCAATACTCCTTTTATACAAAAATTGAACCCATAAATCAATGAAAGCAAAATTTGGATTTGAATGCAAATGCATGAAAATTCAGTTTTTTTTTTTTCGAATTTTGAAGCTCGATTTGAATGCTCCTTTGACTGAATTTGGATGTGTTATTGGGTCTAATTTAGAGTAGGTTATGTAGTAAACAAAATCAAAGCGAGAGATTACGTGTGAGTATGTGAAATTTGTATGAAAATTGGAGCCAAAGTGGAGAGAGTGGGCTGTTCTTGATTGGGAAAGAAGAGGAAAATTTGGAGAAAATGAGGGAAAACTAAGAGAAAGAGAGGGAAAATGTTGATGTGGCGCTAAGTTAGCTGTACCAACCAACCAAAGTTTGCCACATGTCAACAGTGATACGTAGTAGTTGACGTGGCATGCTATGTAGCGTTACATCAGTACGAGTTATCCAAACTGATGCTACTACGTGTCAAGATACGTGGACACGTGATAGTCCTTGATGTGATGAAAAAGAAAAAACTTTGCATGCTCCTACCCTGATTTGAACCTTGACCTTTAACCAAACTCAATACATATGTTTAAGTGTTTATCTGTTAGGCTGTTAGCCTGTGTTTTATAATTGCACATATGGATTTGGTCAACTTGGACTAGATTTAAATTTAAGCTTAGATTCAACGGCCCAACTTCTAAATTTATTTTAAAAATTAAAGACCTATCTAATTATATTGTTATTTTCTAAAATCTTTTATTTTTTCAATTTTTTGTAAAATTTTCAATTTTCTAAATATTTTTTCAATTTTTTTTTCTAAATTTCTTATTATTTTTTTTTCTTTTTAAATTTCCTATTTTTGATATTTTTCCAAATTTCTTAATTTTTTGTGATTTTTCTTATTTTTGTATTTTCCTAAAATTCTTATTTTTTCTGAATTTCTTTATTTTTTTGTTTTATTTAATTTCCTTTTTTTTGTGTTTTTCCTAATTTGGGACCTATTGAAGAAATAAAGGAATAAAATAAAATAAAGGGGATAAAAATTGGGTGTCTACAATATATAATTCTTTTGATTAGAATTGTTTAATTAATTTATTAATATTAAATAGATACTAACTTGATTTTTTTTAGGGTCTTTATATAATTTCTCATGTGTTAGTAATTTTTACCTATTTTGCATATTTATTATAGAAAGTTTGTTTTTTGGCATATTAAATAAAGTTCATTTTTTAAAATTGCATATTCTCCAAAAATTAACTAAATTTTATTTCTTTTCCATGAAATTGCATCTTATTAGGGAAGGTTGTTTTTTTAGAAAAAATTGGATTTTTTAAATGAAATTGCATCTTTTTAGTAAAATTGCAGTCTATATGAAAATTACATTTTTACAAACAAATTACATCATTAGAGTACAATTGCATATTCTTATTCAAGATTCATATATAGATTGTATATCTTAGAAGATTTAGATAGGATTGCATATTTTCGTTAAATTTATAATTTTTTACAAATTAGGTATTTTAGGGATTTTTCTAAAAAAAAAAAATCATTTTTTCACTTAGTCGTTTTCATAAAATAAAATCTTAATCTGGGGTCTTTTCATAAATTAGTTTTTTTTTTAAAAAAAAAAAAATTGGAAATAAAAGTTAAGTTTTTGGGATTTTTCTTAATAAAAAATAAAATGGCTAAAAATGTAAATTTGGTCCGTTTTAATAAATAAAATGAATCTACACATTAAAGTTTTCTAAAAAACTAGAACTATATTGGTTTGATTATGATTGGTGAGTATGTAGGAAACTCCAAGCTAATTGTTAAAAAAATAAAAAATTTTTTTTTTTTTTTTATAAAATTCGTATTTAAAATAATAAAAATTCATTTTCGTTGCATTTTGTATATTTTTTCATATTTTGGCATCTTTATAATAATCATAAAAATTAAGGCCCATTAATTAGTTTCTTTTTTTGCAATTTCTACATTGTCGCTTTTGTTTTCACAGGTTAACCTTCTAGCTTGGTTCTTTGGTTGATATTTTCGGAAAATTATCTTTTTAGGAAATTTGCAAGCTAGTAACCATTTTAAGGTTTTTCCACCTAAAAGCCCTAATCTTATTTTTTTTTATTAGTTTTACTGATTAGCGACTCTAAGCGATTTTTCAAACATACATTTTCAATATTTTTTAAAGAGAAATATTCTTTTACTTGGTTTAATATTGAGTAATCTATATTAAGCGGATTTGGCTTAATATAAGTTAAATGTAGGGAAAAAAAAAAAACCAAAATAAGGCTCGATACCAAGCTGCTAATATTGTGTGTTCGAAATTTCCTAATTACTAAGCTACTTTGTTCTTATGAATGTCCTGAATTGTGCTTGAAAGAGCAAATTTTTGCTAAGTAGAACTGAATTGCACAATTGTCCTTGTTTTCCAAGTTGCCACAATTTAATGCTATCGAGCTACCAATAATTCCTATTCGAGCTACCATAGATCCATGATAGAAGTACTGAGCTATGATTATGTCCAAACTACTAAAAATTGCCAATTGAGCTGCTGTGAAAGCGCCATGTTGCTTGTTAAAGTTGTTGTTGAGTTATTCCGTGCAATTCTTGTCAAGCTAATTACAGTACTACCTAAGTTTACCAAGCTACTGTAGCATGTGCTTACTTGGTGTCAAGCTTGTGTATACTTTCTTGCTGAGCTATTTTCAGAGTTGTTGTGATTCTAAAATTTGCAGAGTTATTATAGAGAAAAGCAAACTACGTGAAGAACTTTTAAGCTATACATGTATGTTCAAAGTTAGGAAGGTAAGGAAGTTTACACTGTTGTATTATATGAAGTGTTGTGCTATTGTGTTAGTATGAAGAGTCACCAAACTGATTATTGATCGTTAAGTGGAAATACTATGCTGATCTCTTCAAGAAACTGCTAAGATACTAAGTACAGTATACATAGGAAGTATATGTGTATCGAGCTTAACATTGAAACCAAACTATTTGAAAATCCTATTCTTACTGTCCAAAGTGAACTTAAATATCGGGTTCTTGAAGTGATGAAGCTATATAAAATCATGAACTATTACGTATGTATTGGAGTAGATCGGAAACATTGTTTATTATCCAATTCATGATTTTATTTCAACATTATTAAATTAAAATTTAGTCGATATGGCCACTAGAGCGTAAAATAGACATTGTAATGCACGAGACTTAAGGATGAAATCTTCTTACTAAGCTCTAGATCTTGTTTCCCCTTATGTGCTGGAACAATTAGAAATTATACTTGCTAGGCTCAAGGAGATTATGATGTAATAAGGAGGCAAAAGAACTCTCAATTAGAGAATATTGACGAGGAGAGATCTAGGGAAAAGGAAGTAAGAGTTGAGGATAAGAAGGAGGCTGATAAGGACAAACAAGATGAGTTACAATGTAAAGCCCATGTTCTCGAAATGATCCCATTGCTAATGATACTCGGTGCTATCGATGACCATAGGTATTATTATATTAGCCTCCTATATGTCAAATTCTTTTACCTTGATCCATTGTTGGGGTTGTTTGGAGTGATATGTATTGCAGTAGTATTGTACCTATGAGATGCTATAGACTATTTATTGGTGTTTTCTAAGGTCATGGTGATGGATATTCCTATTTAGGTTATGTTGTTCTTATCCTTAGCACTCTTATACTAAAAGAAGTTAAAATATGTAGATGGAAGAGAGAAGAATCAAGTTGTGAGGAAGAGGATGGGGTGATAACTACTAAAAATGAAGTTATGAGACGAACATTGGAAGAGCATGAGGCTTTGAGAACACTTAAGGAAGTGATCAGTTTGAGTTCTTACATGTTCAGATTCCTTGAGCACATGTCATGTTTGAGCTTGAAGTTGTGTTATTCCCCATGATTGATAGCTTTTGGAATTACTTAGGGGTAATTGATAGGATATATGATGAGTGGAAAGAGTGCAGCCATGTATTCGCCTTAATCATTGAGTTGAGCTGTCATAACTTGTTTTTGCTTTGCTTTTGCAGATTTGTTTTTTATCTAGGTAGAATTTAGAGTAGTCAACTACTAAGTTTTAGGTCAAAACTTTTCCAAGAGAGGGATGATGATAGGATTCGAGGTATCGACCTAACCCATGTAAACTCCAATGAAGTCAATTGCTAAGTTATTGGGTATGTTAGAGACCTATTTATAAGCTGTCAAAATGTTGAAGACTTGTTTGAGGACCTCTCATGTGATGGAGTCCTCTTCAAGAGCTCCTAGTAGATAAAGCTAATAGGGACAAACACGTTAGCTCTCTTAGGTCGGCTCGTCTAAGTCAACTTGGATTAAGTTAAGTTAAAAGGTCTAGTTGGTAGGTCAGGTCAACGAGTTTGCTTGACTAGAATTTCAAGTCAAGCTAGAATTTTAGGTTAGCCTATAATAGGTCCTCAGGGCCCTAATAGCTCGTTAGTCCATTACCTGAACATATTATGTTGTTTAGACTTTCTGTTTCTCGTATTATTTCTAAATTACCCTCATGTCTATTTTGCATTTGAGAGAATGCCACTAGGGCATCCTTTTAGTCATGTTATTTACAAGTTTGTCACTTATTTATAAATAGCTCATGTATGTAGGGTTTTAGACAAATTTGGCATATTAATGATAAATCCTTTAAGTCTTTTCTCTTGGAAAGCTCTTCCCTATAGCTCTTATCAATCCTTTTATAAAGGATTGTGGTGAGCAACCTTAATTTATACTTTTGGTGTAATATCAAAGTAGAGATTAGGTTGTGTAGTATTTGTTTGGTGCATCATATTCGTATGGGTGGCTTACAAATTTGCTAAAACCCCTTTTTGTTTTCTTATTTCTACTTGTTAACGTATAACCTCTGTGTATATGACTCCGGAGATGCATTGCTATCTGTACTCTAATATAGGCAAACAAAATTTATTAATATAAACATTGCAAGGAGTAAAATTCTAAAAGAATGTAATAATGCTAAAAATATGGATCTTAGTGCATGAGGTTGATGAATCATATGTCGAAGAATCAAATTGAAATGTTTATTGTGGTCTGTTTTGATGATATTATGGTATATAATCGCAATCTAGTAAGCTACATAAATCTCCTCTGAACTGTTTTCAAGGTGATACTAGTTGAAAGATTGTTTGGTAACTTGAAGAAGTATTGCTTTTGTTAGGAAGAGGTAGTATTCCTAGGTTATCATTAAAGGAGGCCTAATTGCAGATGAAGAGAAAATTGGAGCTATCATAGAATGGCTTTCCCTGAATGCATGTACCAATGTAAGGAGTTTCCATAGCTTAACATCCTTTTACTAAAGGCTTATTCAACACTTTAGTACCGTTGCAACGATGCTAATAAAGCTAACAAAGAAAAACATGGAATTTTGATGGTAAGATAAGGAGGAGGACAGTTTCACTGAGTTAAAGAGAAGGTTAACTTCGACCCTAGTTCTAGCCCTACCTAATTTTGATAAGGTATTTGAGTTGGAGTGTGATGCTTTTAGCATTAGCATAGGAGCTGTTCTCATGAACGATTGCCAACCTTTTGCTTATTTTAGTGAAAGGCTCAAGAAACTACCTTAAACTACTTTATATATGAGAAAGAATTGTATGCACTAATTTTAGTTGTATAAACATGAAAACATCATTTACTACCCAAAGAGTTCATCATATATATTGATTGTTAGACGCTAAGGTATTTGAGGAACCAGCCAATGATGTCCAAATGACAAGTCAAGTGGATTAAATTTCAAGAAATATGTTCTTTTGTGATTAAATACAAAAGTGGTAAGATTAACATAGTAGTTGATGTCCTTTCTAGGTGACATGTACTTCCTACTAACCTGCAAATAAGATTAATGGGATTTGCTAGTATGAAGGAGTAATAACCTCAAGACCAACATTTCGGCCACTTTATGCCTAATGTGTTGAACAAAGAACGATGAATGACTACTTTAATAAAGATGGATATTTGTTCTAAGCCAGAAAGTTATGCGTGCTAAACTTTTCATTGTGAGAGTTGCTTGTGAAGGATCGTCAAGTCATTTTAAGATAGGAGGACGTATGAACTGTTGAAATCCAGGTTCCATTGGCTTAAGAGACTAAGGGATGTCCATTGAATTGTGAAAAGATGTATGACTGCAAAGAGACGAAGAGCCAAGATGAGAAAGGGAAGGTTGTGTCTCTACATGCCTGGACCAAACCCTTGGTTGAGTTGAGTATGGATTTTGTTCTCGGTTTACTTAGAACGGT
The DNA here is from genome assembly GCA_024138015.1 of Lumnitzera littorea. NCBI lineage: Eukaryota > Viridiplantae > Streptophyta > Magnoliopsida > Myrtales > Combretaceae > Lumnitzera > Lumnitzera littorea. The sequence goes on along the minus strand of JAMXBB010000009.1, from coordinate 54,356,230 downwards.
CCTTAGGTAGGATACTATTATGGTGGTCATCGATAGATTCAATAAAATGACACATTTTATACCTTATAACAAAACTAAAAATGCTTTGGTTATTTCTTTTCTTCTCTTACAAGATATCTTAATGCTACATAGGGTACTTGGAGTATTGTTTTTGATAAAGATCTAGAATTCCTATGCTATTTCTGGGAGACTTTACGGAGATGACTTGAGAACAAGCTACTTTTTAGTATATCATGCCATCTACAAACTAATCGGTAGATATGGGTCATCAACAAAACCCTAGGTTCATTACTTTGAGCTATTGTTGGAAGGAATATGCCAATTGGGATACTTGCCTACCTATAGTAGAATTTGCTCACAATCGATCTATTTGTAGTACCACTAGCAAGACCCCATTTAAATTCTTTTATGTCTTCAATCTTAAGCTACCTCTTGACCAAATACCCGTACTAAAACTTGAATAAGGAAATCTTGAAGCTGAAGATCATGTTAAAGTCTTGCAATAGATCTACCATAAGGTTATTGAACAACTAACATAAGATGCTAAAAGAGTTGGAAAAGGAAGTCAAGGATAGAGAAACAAGAAGTTGTTGTAACCTAGATACCTTATATGGTCGAACCTTAAGAAGGAGAGGTTTTGATGTGTTCAATGACAATGCATATAAGCTCAAACTATTAAATGGATACACTGTCTTTAATGTGTTTAATAGTATTGACCTAAGCCACTATTTACTTGAGGAAGAAAAACCAATAGAAGACCCTATAGATTTGATCCCAAATAAAAAATAACTTGGAGGGAATGATAGGAATCAGCCCCAAGCATCCCTCACTTGCTCTTAAGCTAAAGGACTTGCTAAGATGGTACAATGGATACTCTGCCATTGCTTAAGTTTAGAAGAGTCTAATCCAATTTGTTGAGTTGATTTGATTACATACCTTAGCTGTAGCTAGTTGAATGCTATGCTAATATAAGGGCAAGATCAATCTGAGCTACCTAATAGTTCACCTAAAGCCTTATCTAAGATGTTAAAATTGTTCTTAGTCCCCTAGCTTATATTGTTGACCTGTTTCGAAGATCTCCTTACCTTTAAGTCTAGGGCTCTTGAAGTATGAGTGTTGAGCTGTTTGAGGTTGTAGTTCCTCCTGACCTTATCCATATAAATCATAGGTTTATGTAGCATATCTTCAAACTTGTCCTAAATGACACATATCTTACCCCTGCATTTGTACACTTTGATAGTAGGATATTCTTTCATAGAATGATTATGAATTTACCCTCTATTTTGTAATATAATTGGATGTATTAGATTACCATTTTTGGTAAGTACCACTATTGTAATGTTACCTAAGCCATGTAGGTATAAATACCCCATTATTGAAATCACCATAATGAACTTTTCCTCCATTAATGAATCATAAGTTTACTTCTCACGAGTATTATCCTTTAAGAAAAACCTTTGCTCTTATCAATACCTTTAGTAAGGACTGTAGCGAGTAACTCACTTGACTTGGATCGGAGTTTCATATCCGGCGGGTTATCTAGCTATATGTGTTCGTATGGTGAGTCACATCTATTTGAATAGCACACGAGTTTGCTAAACCTTTAGTTCAAACTCCATCTAAATCCATTAATTTTGTTTGATTGCTTCAAAGGATCCATTTACACTATGATAAGACTTAATCATAGGCATACTTATACCTTCGTGCCATATCAATGCTTAAGACCAACATTTCAATCCTATTATGGAACAATGCAGTAAAGGGATTACAATGCATGTTTTTTTTTTTTTATGTAATTTTGGATATTTTTCTAAAGGGTGATAGCTTTGTATATCGATCTGTTCTATTAGAGATTTATTGGCGAAGGACTCATAATAGAGGATTTTTTGGGAGTTTTTATGAAACCAAGATTACTGAACTATTGAAGAAAAACTTCATTTAGCTAAGAATGCCCTTAGATATCCATTGAGTGGTTAGAAATTACAAGACCTATAAGAGGTGTTAATGTATATCTCGAAGATGTTTTGGTGATAGCAAAACTCTATGCTAAGTGTTACTAATAAGTTTATTAAGTGTGTAGCTACAAGAATAAGAAATATTATAAATCGTGTAAATTGTGGAATAGAGTGAGATTTGGAGCTTTAAAAGCAATAACATGTTGTATGAACAAAATCAGAAGCTTTGAACATAAAAGAAGCTTAATGGAAAAAACATAAGCAAGAATTTGAACATAAGCTAGAAGCAAGAAGAAGCTTTGAAGGTAATTACAATAATGGACATGTTTGAGAAAATTGGAAGCATGAACTAGAAGCTGAATCAAGCCCACAAGATAAACAAGAAGCACCATATTAGGAGCAATATAAAAGGAAATAGCACAGGCGCTATGTTACCAGAAGTATACCAAAAGTAGTTTACTATAAGTAATGAACTAGAACTAGTTTATTAATAGAAGTGATTTAGAAGAATAAGTAAACAAGAAGATATAAGAAGTTAAATCCAAAAACAGGCTATAAGCACAAAAAGGAAATAATTTATTGAAGGCCTAGAATAGCAAGTTAAATGTATTTAGGTAATACGTTTAACTAAACATCACATCTATATTTTATGGGAAGTTCGACAATTATCTTGTATTAAATGCATTAGGTATTATGGAAAGAAGTAATAGATAAGTGAGAACAGATAAGTGAAATATTTATGGAAGAAGTCAACATGAAGAACTTAGAAGCCAATATTAGAAGTTGCAATACTTTTGAAACAAGTAAGGCTCAAATGGATACATGAGATGTCTACAAAAGCCAAAGGATATTGCAAAAGCTATTTCGTCATGAAAACTATGAAAGATAAGGAAGGTAACAATAGATTGACAATGACTACTTAATAAAGGAGTTGTACGAAGACACAACAAGAAAAAGGAATACACTATTGCGTTTAAAAGCATTGCCAATATTGTCTCATAAAAGTCATTGTGCTAAAACTAAGAGAAACTATATTGTTATCCTTATGATAGAGTTAATTGATCTCTTGTAAAAATTGGTAGAGTGCTATTTGAGAGAAGTGTGAGGGAAATCTTCTAAACTTGCATTACTTCTATAGTATGAAGGAGGCATGATAAGGTCATGGGAACTATTGACCTCATGTAACATTCTTTCAAATAGTGGAGCTATAGTGTGGACAACCATATTCCTAGCCAAAGGTTGGAAGAGTAGATTGATGCATAAGATGAATCACTATATAAGCTTGCTTGATCTTTTTATTCCTATACCATTTATTTAACTCAATTTATTTATTTTTTCCTCTCATTAATCTCTATTATATATTCTTAAAGTATTGATATAAGTGTCGGAATTGAATAATTAGGAAGGGTTGTTTGTTAAAAATATTTAACTTGATAATAATCAATTCAACCCCTCTTTTTAATTGATCACTCGGACCAATAATTGGTATCAAAGTGGTTCCTCTTCTTTAAAACAATGATAACTCTTGGGGAAAGCTCATATGGCAAATATGTTTAGTGCTCCTATTTTTTTTATTGCTAATTTTTCTCCATGTGTAGGATGGAAAAGTACATTAAAGCAACTGATTATGAGGTATGGATGATCATTGAAAATGGAAATAGAGTGGTGCCTAATAAAATTACATGTGTGGATGATATGATAAATGAATTAATCAATTCAAGTGCCCAATATATGCTTTTAATTGTTATCTCCCCCTCCAAATTTAATTTAATATCTTCTTGTGAAATTGTTAAAGATATATGGGACAAATTAAGTGCATCATATAGAAAAAGTTACAACATTGATAAATTGCTAAAAACAAACGTAAGAGATCTAGATGAAATGCTTAAATCAAATGTAGGATTAGAATGAAATGTAAAAATCAAAAGCTAGAGATTTAGAAGAAGCAGAATCAAAATTTCGTTTAATGGCTTGTAACGAGGTAGACTCTGATTCTGAATCTAATTTTGATTTGAAATTTCTTGATTCTTCAGTTGATGTTAATGAAGAAATTGATAAATTATTGATTGCTTTATTAAAAAAGAATGTGAAACTTAAAAAAGAAGTTATGTAAACCCCGTAAATTTAACTATTGAAGAATAGAATTGAACCTTAGTACTTTAGACAACATCAAGAGTTGTTAAAATCGAGTAAGATAAAAATTTAATAAATTATAAATTTGAATATATTGTAAGTAGTAAAAACCCTAGAAAAGTGAACGAAACCTAAATCACATACAAAAAACCTTAAATCCAATGTATGTGAAAGTACTCGAAATCTAAGCTGAAATTGATCGAAACTCTAAAACTATAAGTTTATAAAATGAATAAATATCACTTAATAGTGATATAATCATAGTCGATTACAATTATCGATTAAATCGCATAATCGCGTAAAACTTTTAACGAAAACGTTAAAATAACTCGTAAAAATTATAATTTTAACGATACCAATTAAATTGATAAATTTTCATAAAATTCCAAAATTAATTTATAAATGTTATTTTTATTATTTTTACGTTTGGAAAAAACTGCATATAATTATTTTTATTTTTCTTTTTCTTCCTTTTTTCTTTCTTTTTCTTTTCTCTTTCCTTCTTTTTATTTTCTTTTCTTCTCCACGTGAGATTTTTGCTGGAATAGCAGCCCATGTGATTAATTTTGATCCATCCAAGTGTTGAGAGATTGTAATACAAAATTAAAAGCTAAGATTACATGTCCTATCATAATTAATACAAGGATTTGACCATTTGCTTTACAAATTGCTTTGTTCTTTATTTTTATTTTTATTTTCTTGCTCTTTACGTTTGGAACTTTCAAAAAAAAAAAAAAAAAGAAGCCAAAAACACAAACAACAAAAGCAAATTACATACACACACACACAAACCAAATCAAAAACAAAAATAAGAAGAAGAAGAGGAATAAGAAGAAGGAGAAGGAGAGGGAAATATTGCTCCAATTAATTAAAAAGTTAGGTAAGTATATATTTAATTTCTTTGTACAATGTATATTATATAGTATGTACATGTATATTAAGGGTTTATTTACTTATTTAATTATATGTATATATATATATATATATGTATGGATAAATAATAATACCTATAGTATGTACTTTCCTACACATTGATTTATGTACATATGTATGCGCATATATATATTTATATTTAGTATTATAGTATATAGTATATGTATGTATACACATATAGCATAAATAGATGTACTAGGTATTTCCCTTATATACATATGTATATATTCAGTAATTTATTTATTTATTTATATATATGTGATTATGTGTGTATATATATTTATATATATAGTGTTTTGATTTTATGATATATGCATATACATATGTGAGTATAATGGTATGTATACTATGTATTTTTGTTATATAGGTATATATATGCGTATGTATACAATAGTAATTAAATTGGGTGTTTTCAATATATATATATATATCTACGGACGTGATTATATATATGTATATATATTTGTGTGTGATGTTACGTATTACGTAATTTCATATATATATATACATATATGTAAATATGATCATATGTGTGTAAAACATAAAAATACAAGTATATATATGTAGACATCGTATAGGTGTGTACATATGAATGGCATATATAATATATTTAGGGTTATAGTAGTATATTACATAAGTATATTTATATGCATAAGGATACGTATATTAATAGTATATTATATATATAGAAATATGGGTATACTTAAATAGCACATATATAATATACTATGATATTAATTTAATAAATAAAGTAAAGTAGTATATATGAGTATATGTACCATGATCCTTAAAGAAATATAAAATCACTATTTACAAGATTTAGTAAAATATAATAATAAATATCATTATATACATAATACATATTATCCTTAGGTACATATTACTTAAAAATACAAAATAAGAAAAAAAAATTTGAAAATGCACAACTTTCGAAAATGATACGTGATACTTATCCATGTTGCCACATCAACATATAATTAATTTAATTAAAAATCGTAATTAAATAATTAATTAACTAGGAAATGATTAAATAGCCAAAAATGAAGTAATTAAGTTTTAAACCTTTAAAATGACAAAATATGTAAATTTCAATTAAATAAACTAAAAAAAAAATAAGAAAATTAAAAAATATATGAATTAAATATTTATTAAAAAAATATATATATATAAAGAAAAGCTTAAAACCATATTTTATAATTATTTAAGTCAAAATAATGGATTTTGGAATATTTTTGTATCATAATCAAAATTGTATGTTACAACATCCAAAACGAACCTTACTATTAGAAAGTACGCTCGAAAGCGATCAAAATGGATTATAAGTTCTTAAAGATCCGAGCTAAATTGAAAAAGTTATATGCAATTCGATAAAAAGCTCGAATAGATGATTTCATGTAAATTAATAACTGAGTTAAGTAAACAATACAACTTAGCATACTAGTTTAGTTATTTAATTCCCAAACTTACTATTTTTCATATTCCCCTAATGGTAGGTGATCTTGAGATTAAGACCGCCTTACCTTTGCATTATTATGATCCCTGACATCATTTATGACCAAGTGAGTACTCCCGATGACTCTATATTTGTTTTGTGCTTGTAGTTAGTGCATATGAATTAAATATTAATAACTCGATGCATAGGGGTTCGGGTTATGCATGTGACTAATATTGATTGATTACTATGCAAAATACTATTAAATGTGATAGTTGAAGATTTGATTATATGATTGATTGTTGCATAATTTGAATAATTTGTTGATAATGTTTGACCACCTCATAAATTGACTTAATCATGTTCAACTCAACTAAAATTAAATAGATCATGTATAGAGCACGAACATTGTACATAATGTTCCGGCTGTCACCTTATGTGGTTGGTAATGAAAGGCCTTGGAGAGATGGATTCCTACATGATTTCATTAGTATAGTGCAGGAGCACCGGTACAACAAGACCTTACCTTTGGTTCGTGGGTTTACTTGGCGTTGGAGATGCTAACCGTGGGTGACTAGGGGTCGCATCTAGAGACTACTGCTGTAGGGTGTGAGCATGGACGGCAGGGGCCACCTCACCGCTAGACCTAGATATTTGTATAGTATTGACTTTTGGAAATAGAAACCTATTTCGTGAAACAAGGAATTTCTATATATATTTATATATGGTTAAAAACCCAGGTGTTAGAGCCCGGTTATGATTGGTACTGATGTATTTCCAACCCTTACTTCGGAAGGTGTTAAATCTAATGTTGTATGTAGCATTGGTCAACTGCATATATATTATTTGGCATACTGCTTGTTCATGCATTCATATATTTGTTAATAAACTATTTAATAACTTGCTTGCTAGTATAGTATGAGGGATAACTCACTAAGCTCTTATGGCTTACTCCCCAATAGTTTTCTTTTGCAGGTTACTAGATAATCAGGCATGGGCTAAGAGCTAAGTGTTGAGTATCAGTATCAAGGTGCTTAAAGGTTAGAATATGAGGATAGACTGTGTAAACGGTTTGAAATATTACATATAATTATTAATACTATAGTCAGATTTTGTGATTTTCGTAAGTTTGAGTTTTAGAACTTTACTACCTAATCTTATCGTTTGGTAGGGGATACCGATTCTCTACGGTTATGATGGATTGTGGCTTATTGAAAATCCATAGTCACATATATGTTGTAGTAAGTTAATTAAATTAAGAATAAAAAAAAAAACTTTAGTGATTAATTTTTTAGAGTCTTGCAACCTTTAACTTGTAGGGTGGTTTTCGTATAATGGGTGCACATGTGATATAAAAATTTTAGGCAATCCTACTAGGCCCCCTTTAGGATCATGACAAGTTAAATCATTAAAAATGGATAAAGAAGTTTTAATAGATGAAAATGCTTCTCTTACTTGAGAAAGAGATGATTTATTACATGAAAAGAACTTTTACGAAAAGAAATCTCCTCTGCTTATTTTAGGAGTTATTGCTTCAAGAAAGAAAAAGAAGATTTTATTAAGAATGAAAAGGCGTTATTAAAAGAAAACAAAATTCCAAGTGAAGAAATAGTTAAAATAAAAGTTAGACCTAATAAGTTGTCAAATCCTATAAAAGATACTTCTACAAGTTTTACAAAAATGAAAAATTGTTGGAAAACATAATTGCATATAAAAATAGAATCTTCAGATAAAAAGGAAAAACATAATAGAAGAACTATCATGATTAACAAAAGGTGTTGATAGTGATTTCTCCTCAAGGTCAAGACTAACCTAAATAGAGTTGTTCGATCTACTTTACGTCTACATCCTAGTCTTTCACTATTCCCGACTTCCTTTAGATCACTCCAAGTGTGTAGACTAGCTTAAGAAGGTTGATGAGCTAAATGCCTCTAAACTAGACAAAACAACCTGACCAGAATAGATCAGATTTTCCTTGTTCAACTTGGAGTCACTACCTACATATCAGACTTTGACGTAGTTAGTCCTAGAGGATTTGAATTCTAACATCAAAGCATGAATAGTTAGGTTCCTTGCCTAAATAACCACTCACCATCTACCATGACATCAACTACATCCCCTAATATTAGGAAGTGGTCCTAAATTCAAACTTAATGGACATGCTAGGTTTTGGAAGTGATAGTTACTGGATTTAAACCAACCCTTAGCTTAAAAGGAGATTGAAATATGGCAAGCAGGTTATTTTGGACACTTTGGCACTTTCTTTTATCTTCCTTCTTACTTTAAGTTCTTAAAACTAACTTAGGCATTAGAGTGGCTATGATGGAGTCACCTTGGCATACCCCTATAGCCTTACATTTCTTTTGTTTTACAAAACAATTTCAAGAGAAGTATCCAATTTTCCTAAATACCAATTTCAAGTATCAACAATTTGGAGCTATTTATTTTTAAACACCCATTATGGCTAGAATTAAGTCTAAAGATTACAACACACCATGCATAGGGGGCCCGAGCGTTGGGTTGAGGGTAAGGGATGGTGTGAGGAAGAGGGGGAGTAGGGCCCCTTGGGAAAATTAGGAGGAATAATCGCTGCAACAATATACCCCTGTGGTATGTTAGGTTAAAATCTATAACCAAACATCTCAACATGAAGAGTAGGATGATGGTGGCTTACGTATAGTATAGTTGGAGGCCTTATGTGCTAAGTTTGTGAAAGAGCTTGAGGAAGTCTAAGCCAACAATAAAGAGTTGTGATAGAGGCACAAATGAGAGGAATGCTGCCTCTTCTTCTACTCCCTCTCTACAACAAGTTAGGTGAAAGGTTGACCTACTTGCAGAAGAAGAAGTATTATGGAAACTCTGAAGAAAGGCTCTTATAGTGGACAAGACCGACCAACAATAGAGATAGGAGCTGTAAGCGGAGGAAAATCTTTAGTAGACCTTACTTCATTCTCTTATTGCCTCGTACGTGCAAATGCTTGTAAATGAGAGAATTGAGCATGTAATTACTTGTTTGCCACAAAGAGCAATAGTGGACATGAGTTTGCAGGACTTAGAAGATTACATTAAGAAATTCATATTGGAGGAGGCTTCTAAGAAGGAAATTGGTATGATGGGTAGAAAGGCGAGCCCTTTCATACAAAGTATTGTGGATAAGGTCCTTTCGTTAAGTGTTCGACTACCTTAGTTTGATACATATGATAGAAGGAAGTACCCATATAACCATTTGAATACATTTTAGACATTGAAGGAATTTTATGGCTGGTTTGACATGATTGCTTGCAAAGTCTTCCCTTCTACTTTAAGAAGTCAGCTAACAATTGGTTTAATTCATTGGAAGAAGCTTCTATTTCTTCTTTTGACTAATTGGTTGATGAATTTTGCAATATTTCTTAGCCAGTAAACCTTTGACCAAAGACTCTTCACTGTTAATCTCAATTAAACAAAAACTAGGGGAGTTGATTAGGGATTATGTTTATAGATTCAATTAGTTGATGATCGAAATAACCAACTATGACAAGATCATTGTGCTTCATGACATTTGCAAAAGAGTTAGGGAGCATTTAGACTTCTTCAACTCCCTTGCTAATCACCTATTGACCTCTTTAGATAACTTTACTAGGAGGTCAAAAAAATTCATTCATCAGGAGGATCGGATAAAAGCCAAAAGAGAATTGGAGAAAGACAAGCAAGAGAGAAGGTTGAAAAAGGATAAGGGATCCATGAAAGATAGTTTGGAAAGGATATTTAATGTTCTTAGTAAGCTTAGCTAGTCTTTAGGAGATTGGAAGAGGCCGATTTTGACATTTGCTGAGCATATCCCCCTTAACTAACCTATGTTGGATATTTTGATGGAAGTGCACAATCAAGGTTTCTTGGCTTGGTTGGAAGAATGAAGAATAATCTTACAAGAAAGAACTCTAACAAGTACTATGATTTTCATGGAGATTGAGGTCATAATATGGATGAGTGCATACATTTGAAGAATGCACTCGAGAATGTTGTTCAAAGGGGGTACTTGAGGAAGTTTGTGGTTGACAAAGATGAGTACATTGAGTGGCCTATGCAAAGGAGGAAAATTGAACAACAAACTCGAAATGTAGAGGCTTAACCTAATAATCAGGAATTGGTGGCACGAGACAATAAAAGGAAGGGTACAATACGGGGACTTCATAGGAGGTTACCCATTCTAGTATTGCTCAACAGAAGGGAATGCTTTGTCCACGTTAAGTTTGTTAGATGTCTAAGGAGATCATATGTTAAATCTGAGAGGAAAGAGACATAGAGTTGATGATATGATGGTTTTTCTAGAGAAAGATATGTAGGGTGTTCAATTCCCTAATGACGATGCATTGGTCATTACAACCGAGGTAGTAGATTTTAAGGTTAGAAAAGTAATGGTAGATATAGGGAGCTCGATTGATATCATTTTCAAGCATACGTTTGATAAACTTTAACCTAAGTTGAGAATATTAGGATGTGGCTATACAAATACAATTTATATGGATTCAAAAATGAGTTAGTGAAAGTGCAAGGAGTGGTTAACCGACCTTACAAATCGGGGATGATGAGAATGTGGTGAAGGGAATTGATTTTGTGATAATGGATTGTCCTTTGCCTTATAATGGCATAATGGGTTATCCATACATCAACACTTTCAAGATGGTGGTCAAAAGGTGATGTTTCCAACTCCAATCGGGGTAGGATTGTGTTATAGAGACCAGCAATTAGTTTGAGCTTTATATTTAAAGGCTTTGAAGAGGGATCAAGTTTACATCATTGAGCAAGGCATGAGCAATTTCTTGCAAGTAAGAGGAGAACCATAGAGGAAACACTGACAATTCAGTTAAGTGATAATCACAGGCATGTTATAAAGGTTGGAGCTAGTATGTGTACCTAAGGGAGAGCATGGTATGTTTCCTCTAAGCTAATAGAGATATCTTCACTTGGTTTCCTTCTAACATGCTTAGAATCCCTGTAGATGTTATAACCCACAAACTAATCATTGACCTAAATGTGAAGGTCGTATAGCAAAAGAAGAGAGATTTTGTCGTGGAGAGGCAGGCAACTATAGAGGAGAAAGTTTAAAAGTTGTTGAAAATAGGTTTTGTTATAGAAGAGCCTTATCCTACATGGCTTACAAATTGTGTCTTGGTGAAGAAGGCAAATGGAAAGTGGAGAATGTGCATTGACTTCACTGACCTAAATAAAGCATGTCTAAATGATTGTTTTTGCTTGCCTTGAATAGACTAAATGGTCAATTGGACCTTAGGACATGCCTTATTGAGCCTTATGGATGCTTTCTCTAGATACAACTAGATAAAGATGCATTGTTTTGATTAGGCACACAACTCTTTCATTATGAGCTTTGGAATTATTGTTATAGGGTCATGCCATTCAAGTTAAGAATGTGGGAGCCACATACTAAAGGTTGGTTATGAAGATGTTTAAACCTCAAATACATAGGAACATCAAGGTTTATGTAACAATATGATAGTTAAGAACAAGATGAGTGACGGCTACTTCGCCAACCTCTAAGACACCTTAGATACATTAAGGAAGTATAATATGAAATTAAATCTATAGAAATGTGTGTTTGGTACATCTTCAAGACAGTTTTTGGGTTTTATGGTGACATAGTATGGAATTGAAGCCAACCTTAAGAAGACTTAAGTTGTGCTTAACATAGAGTCACCAAAGTCTATCAAGGAGGTCTAAACAGGTTTGTCTTTAAAAGTGTTAACAAATATTTAGAATGTTTTCAAGTTTTAAGAAATCTATTTGAATTTTGCTGGATTAAAGATTGTGAGAAGGCTTTTAAGGCCTTATAAGAATTCTTAACTAGGTTACAAATCTTATCAAAGCCTATTATGGGAGAGACTCTCTACTTATACTTGGCCATGAGTGATCAAGCTCTTTCTTCCGTACTAGTATAGGTGAAAGGACGGATCATAGGCTAGTTTATTATGTGAACCATGTTTTATAAGAGATGGAGTTGAGGTATACTAAATTAGAGAAGTTTGTTTTTGCTATCATTATAGCCGTTATGAAGCTTCGACTTTATTTTGAAGCTTATCGAGTCGTAGTTCTAACTGATCAACCATTGAAGTATGCTCTACATAAGCCTGATGCCCTAGCTTACATGGTAAAATATGCCTTGAAACTTAGTACTTTTAGGATATAGTATCCACTTAGAGAAGTGTATAAAGCTTAGATCTTAATGGATGTTATAGTGGAGTTTACTAAGATTGAGAGATCTATTATAGAGATAGAGAAGTCGACTTGGAAGCTATATGTCAATGGCTCGTCGACCAATGAGGGGAGTGGAGTAGCCTTAATTTTGATATGTCTGATGGGAGCTCAAATCTCCTATGCTTTGACATTTGGATTCCTAGCCAACAATAATGAGTCAAAATATAAGGCATTATTAGTAGGGATGAAGTTGGTAAAATAGGTTAGAGCGAGGCATTTGTAAGTGTTCTTTGACTCTTAGCTACTAGTTAATTAAATTGCAGGAGGTAGCATAGCTAAGGATGAGAATATTGTCAAGTACCTGTAGGTGGAAAAGGAGATTGGTTCAGAATTTTGAGGCTTGGCAATTGATAAAGATCCCCAAATTAGAAAATTACACAGTGGATAAATTGTCTAAGTTAGCCTCGATAGGCTTACCAAGTTGGGAGGAAAAGATCTTCATTAAATACTTGCTAAAGAAGAGCATGGAGTGGCAACCAATGGAATGTTTGGAGGTTTAACAGAAGGATCTAGAGTACTATTGGATGGATCCTATTTTAGAATACCAAAAGGATGGAATTTGGCCTCAGGATACTAAGGAGGCTCGGAGACTTTTCTACAAGGTAGCCAATTTTACAATAATTGATGGAAATCTATATAAGAGGGACATGAGTATGCCATACCTAAGATGCCTACGACCATCTAAAATGGAGTGAGTTCTCTCCGTTCTACACTTTAGGGTATGCAATAACTACATCAAAGTTGCAGCTTTATATGTTAGAGTACTGTGATTAGTCAATTGGTAGCCTATAATGAGGAAGGATGCACTTCGCCTAGCTAAAACCTGTGATTGGTGTCAAAGGAATGCTTTAGTTGAGAGAGCCCTGAGCTCATTCCTAATACTTATCAACAGTCCTTTGCATTTCGCTTAGTAGGATTTAGACATACTTAATCCATTCCTAAAGATAACCAAGCAGAGGTAGCACATCATTTTAGTAGTATATTACTTCACTAAATGGGTTGAAACCAAGGTTGTAGCGAGCATAATAAAGTGGAGTATAAAGGCTTTCATGGTTACCAACATTTTGAGCAAGTTTGGGATAGCTATGCTATAATGACAAATAATAGCTTGTAGTTTGATAATGATAAGTTTAGACAATTTTGTGAAGCTTGGAAGATCAAGCTGTGATACGCATTTGTTGTACACCCTAAAAGTAATGGTCAAATTGAGGTGGTAAATAAGGTTATTTTGAAAAGTTTGAAGACAAGGGAAAACCGAGGTAGGAGTAAATGGTAGATAAGCTGCCCAATGTTTTGTGGGCATATAGGACTATGTAGAGGACCCCAACAGGTTATACCCCATATCAATTGGCTTTTGGGTCAGGGGTTGTATTGCCAATTGAACTTCAAGTAGAGAGTGTAAGGGTATGATTGTATAGCCTCGAGTACAATGACATTAGCCTCCAAGCTAAACTATATACAATGCATGAGACACATGCATTGCCTAAGGCTCATCTCATTGCCTATCAGCAATAAGCAACTTGATACTATGATAAGCAGGTTAAGCATAAGTACTTCTAACAAAGTGATTTGGTTTGCAAGAAACATGAAGTATTAAGAGTAAGGGAATGCCAAGGGAAAGTCACCCCTACTTGGGAGGATCCCATTAGAATGAAGGAGGTAGTAGGGAATGGACATGCTTATAGGTTGGAAAGGCTTGATGGATAGCCAATCCTTATGGCGTGGAATGCTAACAACCTTAGGCCATACTTTGAGTGATGAGCATATGGAAGAGGAGAAGACAATATGTTTACTTTTTTTTTTTTAATGTATTTTGCTATCATCATGTTCCAATGTTAGTGTTTATGTGAATTATGATGTGTTTGTAGGTGGACTTGTTCTACAGACTTGTTGGAATGTTTGTTTCTTTCCAGTTAACATGTTCTGTTTATCTCTTTACGTAAGTGATGTAATTATGTTATGAAAGGTTAGAGCCAGTGGATTGATCTAGTTCCTTTCTAATATTTCGTATAATGAAGTATTTGCTTGTTGTTCGACATTGTTTTATTTCATACTTTACTTTGTCTCGGTATAACACTTGTAAAAGCATACATTTAATGATAAATGGAGATCGGATCTTCACTTGATCTCTTTGATAAGAGAGAGCTTGAAATTTGCTAAGCCTTATTAAAGGGAAATGAGTAAGCTATAAATCACTAAATCCATGGATCTAAGTCCTAAGAAGGGATGATGAGACATAAAAGCCTTCAGCTCTTCTAAAAGTGATAGACATAGAAGCTATAAGTTCTCTTGAGTATGACGAGCCATTTATAAGTCCCTAAGTCCTTAGTCGACAACGGGAATAATGTTCTAAGTCTAATGTATAGATGATAGGCAATCTTAAATTTAATTGCTTTAGGTTAGCAAATAGACTATGAGCCATTTGGAAGTCTTGAGCTATTAAATGGTGACTAGAATCAAATTCTAAGTCTTCCATTAGATTAACAACTAATATGATTGGTGACAAGCCAAGTGGTAGTTCATGTCAGTCGGTAAGCGAATAAAAAGTTAATGAATATTGTGAAAAGAATTCATCAAAGAAATTGACAAATAGACATATAAATATTTGATAATAATGGGATCATTCAAAGGGTCCAACATGAGTCTTGAATGAAAGGTTAGATAAAAGATCATTACAGGTATTAAAGGTTAGCATACCAACCTAGAAACATATTAAAGGTAACAATTAGTTAAATAAAAACAAAAGAAGAAAGAAAAGATAAAATCACTCTCCATAATCTTATTCAGTGGTAGGAAGCTAGTTGTCAAAAGCTTCAATGGGGGTAGGTTAAGGATTTTTAAAGGAACTTAAGTGTAGGCACCTCAAAGACTTTAGGAGTTTGGAGTAGTTCTTGTGTATTGTTAGGGTTGCCAGCTACATGAGTATCAACACCTTCACTTAGCTGTTCTTCTATTTTGGCCTCCCTAACATTAGCCTCATAGAAGCTTCCCTTTCATGGCCTCATTTGGTGAAATCTAAACAACTTAGGTCATAGTCAAGATGATGAGTGAGGAGCTCCCCCCCAAGCTAGATTTATCTCATCTAACACCTTTTGTTGCATTAAATTCTTATATTCCTTGCTCTTATGGATATCCTTGTATGCCTTATCATAAGCCTTCTGGCTGGTAGAACTCTATCCCTTCTCTACCTTAGCCATCTTTATCTTTAGCTCCTCATATGAGCTCTGTAGATGAGTGACCTCCTTGCTATGCTTGCTCTCGAGGGTTTCAATCTCATTTTGTCCCTTAGAGGTCAAATACCAGTCGAGAACATTTCTTCTACTCCTTTACTAAAGCTATCTCTTTTTGCTCCTAAGCTTTGGCCTCTTTATCTTCTTTTTCCTTCCAGACCTTAAGCTCCTCCTCCAATTTTTCCTTTTCCTCCTCCAGTTTGGCCTTTTTCAGTAGCCTATCTCTTTTAGAGATTCTTCTTCTTAGCCTCCACACTGGCTACTTGGTCTTTAGCCTCCTTAGCAATCTAAAAGAAAGAAAAGTTATTAACTTAAGGAAGCTAAAAGAAAAGTAAGAACAGATAAGAAGAGAGAGCTTACAACCTTCTTTTCTTCATTGAGGGCCTTAACTGTCATCACTAGATGTTGAGAATTTTGAAAGCATAAGGTAGAGTCAGAGTAAAGCCATACAATAGGCTTGCCAAATTAGAACATAAGAGGTAGGAAAAGATCATACATCATAAAGACTAGAAGTAGCTAGTTGTAGTAAGTTGTTAGATATAGAAATTTGACAAAGCTTGACAATATTTGTTAGGGGTTGAATGTCTTGAGGTAAATGAATGTCCTTGGTAAGCTCTAGCACCACTCAACCATTCCTAAGGTATGGTTGGCAGTGTTGACATTTCAGGAAGGAAAGAATTGTAAGACATTAGTATTTTGCTTCTGGGGAGGAGTAATTGAGCTTGGAATCCTAAAAGGGGCCTCTCTACTCTCATTTGGATTCTTGGAATTACCCTTAGACTTATCACTCTTAGGGGTATTCCCCTTCTTGGGATCTCTTTCTAAGGCTAGACAATCATGAGTTTTAGGTTGCTTCCTTTGTTTAGTGACCTCGATAACCTTTCTTTTAGCAGTAACCTTTTCCAGTTAGGCATCCTTGGTACCCTTGGCTTGTTGGTTCTCTATGGTGGCTTAAGATGTAGTAGACTTTGCCATTGGTTTAGCAAGTAGCTTTGGTGGTCCCTTCATTGGTGGTTTGGTTGGTGGCTTTACAAGAGCTTACTTGATAGAGGTCTTAATAGGGATCAAGGACTAATCATGCACTCCCAAACTCGAGGGCTCACTTAGATGGTTTGTTAAGCTATCTGAGGTGAGTTAAAAGCCGAGGAGTAGTGCATACCCCAATTCGATCTGCCGAGCTACTTTGCTTTCCACAACATCCAAGAAGTTGTTGAGGTGACTAGCCGATGCACCAAGCCCACTTCTTTATTACACACCATTCTAAGCATCGAATCATAATGTAGCCAACCTCATTAGTGCTAAGGCCGAGTTGACAATAGTCAGGAGCTGATCATCTGAAGCTGACCTGAAAATTAGTTGCCCATAAATCGACCTTGCTCCAGTCCTAGCTACTCGAGCTATCGAACTTTCAACATCAACCTGACTTGATTGGGATTTGCCTCTACTTAGCTAACAGTATCATGGGGACCATAGAATGAGCAAATTATACGCATACTGTCCTTTTTCTAACATCCGTATTGTCCTTTTCTAACAATGGATTTTTTTTTTTTCATGATTAGCTTGATACCCCTATAAATCATTCCCCTTTTCCTTAGCTAGTAAGAATCCTTTTCTGTAATTTCCTATAACTTAAGACTTACCCTAATTGGGTACTATAAATACTTACAAATTGAAATAGTCACATTATCAATATATAGAGAATATACTGAGCTTTCTCACTCTCTCGAGCTAAGTGTCCTTTCTACTTACTCTTAAGCTACACTTCTCTAGCTTATTAAGAGCAAACTAGTGCTAAGTGACCTCTGGTTATACTTATGCGTCGTATCAAGTGTGACTCGAGCTTGTATGAGGTATTGGTGCATCATATCCATCACTAATGCATGGGGATCCTTATTCAACCTTCAAGCCATTTATCTTTCAGACCATCTTACGGTTTGAACCCACCCCTTTAGTAACGCGTGATATTGGGTTCATGTGTTCGCCTATGAATCCGTATCATCCTGGTATCAGAGCCTAGATTACGTTCGAAGGCTAGCTTTTGCTACCTTTTTCTTTGAGTAATTTGCTATTGGTTTTGTGTATTTAAGGTTCTATTAACACTAGTAGTTTAGTAGGTAAATAGTGTTGAAGACATTTGGTGCTCTGTTTTCCCCTATTTCTTAAATGCAAAAATAGAGTGGTTATCGACTTGTTCACTGTACATAGTTGTGGGAGCATTAGTTACTGTTCTGCTGTTGTTATTTGCAAAAATGACTCTAAGTGGTATTTTTAAACATCAATTTTGTGAGTTAAACTAATAATTTTAGATTCAAGTGTTTAGAGAACTCTAGGAAACCAAGAAGGTGGTGCTCAACATGGAAAAGGGCAAGAAGGAAGCTTCATACCTTAGTTAAGTGGTGACCACTTGGATAAGCTTATTGACTTGGTAGTTAGTTTGGTGATTGTTATCTAAGAAGATCAACAATAAGCTAAAAATAGCCCAACTAGAGGATGTGAGCAGTAAGAGTGAGGCAATGGTCAGTTTAACCAAGCTAATGCCCTAGCTCGACCACTTTAGATTGAAGTAATGGGTAGAGCTGCTAGGTGTAGATTGGCACTTGAAGAAATCAAAGAAGAAGAGGAAGGGGATGACGAAGTGGAGGAGTACTATGAACTTAAAGAAAGGAATGTATGAGCCCTTAGAGTTGAAGGGTTGAGGAAGTGTATTCTAAGCTTTCTTGGAAGTGGTGACACTGAGGACTACCTAGATTGGGTATATAAGATTGAAAAGCTGTTTGAATGCTACAAAGTGCCCAATAATGCAAAAGTTATACTTGTTGTGGTGGAGTTTACTGGTTATGCCGCCTTATGGTGGATAAACTTGCAAGCCACCCAACAAAGAGAAGGTGAACGAGAAATTAGGAGATGGGATGAAATGAAGAGGGTTGTGAGGAGAAGGTTTATGCCGAGCTATTGTCTTTAGGATGCCTTCAAATGGTTATAGGAATTGAGGTAAGGAGGATTGACTTTTGAAGCTCATGTTAAGGAATTCTAGATGTTGATGATTTAATGTGAAGTCAACGAGCTAGAAGATTGAACTGTATCTCGATTTATTAGTAGATTGAAGTATAAGATTGGAGATATCCTAGAAACTATAGATATTAAGTCACTTGACGATGCGATTCGAGCTGCCTAGAGGATAAAAAGGCATCAAATAGGAAGTTTCTGACCACCAGTTTACTAACCAGGCAATAGTTAAATTGTTTTAAGCAGACTTGTGTAAATAGAACCAAGTAAGGTTGTTGAGACCCAACCTACTCAGATTATTCGAGTAGAGGAGAAGGAATTCCTAAGGAAGTTTGAGAAATGCCAGAGTTTGGATAAGAAGACAAGTGAGATCAAGTGTTTTAAATGCTAAGGATTTGGACACATGGCCACCTAGTATCCAAATAGAAGAACAATGGTGATCTGAGGTGAGCTGTTGACTATTGAAGTTGACAGTATTGATGAGGAAGTAGAGGAGTTGAAAGAGGATAGATATACTAAGTTATTTGAGGAAGAAGTTATCTATGGTGAAGAAAATAACTTTATGCCTACTAGTCTAGTGTTGAGGAGGACAATGAGTATCAGTCCTGTACCCAAAGATGAATAGAGAGAAAATCTCTTTCACATCGGATGTAAGGTGAATGAGTCATTATGTGCCCTGATAGTTGATAATGGTAGCTGCATTAATGTAGCCTTTGCATTTATGGTCCAGCAATTAAAATTTTCAACCAAGCCCTACCCAAAACTTTATAAGCTTCATTGGCTTAATGATAAAGGAGCCCTATAAGTGAACAAACAAGTGTCTGTACTGATTTGCATTGGCAAATATCGAGATGAAGCACTCTGTGATGTGTTGCCAATGAGTGTGTCCCATATTCCACTTGGACGATTGTAGATGTTCGATTGAGTAGTGATATATGATGGAAGGAGGAATACTTGTTCCCTAGAGCATAAAGGTAGGAGGGTAAAATCGAGTCCTATGACTGCTGAGTAAGTAAAGGTCATGTAGTCCTAACTAAGCTGAACCCTGAAGAAAGAGGCTTTGATAATGACTCGAGCTGATCTGAAAAGATAAATAGAGCTCGAAGGATCGACTTATCGTTGATCCAAAGAATACTGGAGATAAGGTTCAAGGAGAGGGAACAGCTTGCTGAGGTGACAATATTATTGGAAGACTTTGCTGATCTGTTCCCAGATGAGTTATTGGAAGGTTTACCTCGCATTTAAGGCATCGAACATGCAATCAACTTATAATCAGGAGCTGCATTGCCAAACAAGCTTGCCTATAAGCTGAACCCCGAGCAAGCTACTGACTACAAAAGTAAGTAGATGAGCTAATGAAGAAGGGGTATGTAGGTGAGTCCCTTAGCCCTTGTACCATGCTGGGCTTATTAATACCAAAGAAAGATGGTCTTGGAGAATGTATGTAGACAGTTGAATGATAAATCAAATCACCATCAACTACAGGTATCTCATACTAAGACTTGACGACATGCTAGATGAGTTGAGTAGAGCAAGAGTGTTCTCTAAGATTGACCTAAAATCAGGATACCATTGAATTTGAATGTGCGAGGGTGATGAGTGGAAAATCGCATTCAAAACGTGCCATGTATTGTATGAATGGCTTGTAATGCCGTTCGGATTGTCCAATGCACCAAGCACATTTACGCGCTTGATGAATCATGTGCTTCGAGTGTTAATAGGAAAGTTTGTTATGGCTTATTTTTATGACATCTTAGTGTACAAACCTAACCTGGAAACTCACCAGCAGTACCTCTAAAGAGTCTTTGCAAAACTTCTAGCTGAACGGCTCTATGCAAATCTTAAAGAAGTCCAACTTTTGCTGACTTGAGGTGATATTCAAGGGATTTGTTGTAAGTGGCAATGGCATACGAGTTGATGAAGAGAAGATTAGAGCGATCACTGAGTAGCCAGTACTGACCACTTCGGTTGTTGTGAGGGGTTTCTATGGCCTGGCATCATTCTATTGTAGGTTTATAAGAAATTTTACTACGATTGTAGCCCCACTCATCAAACTCTTAAAGAAGAATGTTGAATTTAGATGGGGAGAGAAGGAGTAGAGGAGTTTTAAGGAAGTGAAAGTGAGGTTGACTATAGCCCTTATCTTAGCTTTGCTGAGCTTTGACAAAATGTTTGAAGTAAAGTGATGCATTTGAACTAGGCATAGGTGCTGTGCTCATGCAGGAAGGCTAACCTATTGCTTACTTTAATGACAAACTTCGAGGAGCTACACTTAACTATTCTGTCTATGACAAAGAGTTCTACTCCTTAATCTGAGCTTTAACGGTATGGCAACACTATTTGCTACCTAAGGAATTTGTGATCTACATCGATCATGAATCCTTGAGATATTTGAAGAGACAACCTAAGTTGTCTCAAAGATAAGCCAAACGGGTTGAGTTCATAGAGGGTTTCTCTTATGTCATAAAATACATGAATGGAAAGAATAATATAGTAGCTAACGCTCTATCGAGATGACATTCTCTCTTGACCGAGTTGTAGATCGATTGCTTAGCTTTTCAACAATAAAGAATTTGTATACTGATTATCCAAACTTTGGTCGTATCTATGCCTCGTATGAGGAAGGACAAACACTGGATGACTATCTTAGGGAAGACAGATACTTAATCAGGAAGATAAGGCTATATATCTCGACTTACTCCATGAGAGAATTGCTGGTGCATGAGGTACATGGAGGAGGATTGACAGGACACTTTAGCCAGTGTCAAACCTATGAAGTGCTATCTATGAGATTCTTTTGGCCATGAATGATGAGAGATATACAGTCCGTGTTGGAAAGGTATGTGACCTGCTAATAAATGAAGACAAGGATAATATTTACCCTTGCCCAACTTGACTAAACCATGGTTCGAGCTGAGTATAGACTTCATGTTAGGATTACTATGGACATCTCGAGGGAAGGATTCCATCATGGTGGTTGTAGATCGATTTAGCAAGATAGCACATTTTGTGTCTTACTCCAAAACTAACAACGCTTCGGCTATCTCTTTTCTTTTCTTGCAGGAAGTAATCAAGCATTACAGTATGCCTAGAACCATTGTTTCGGACTGATACCCTAAGTTCATGAACCACTTTTAGAGGACATTATGGAGATGAATGGGAACTAAGCTATTGTACAGCATATCTTGCCATCTACAAACTAATGTTTAGACTAAGGTTGTCAATAGAACCATGGGAACTTTGCTACGGGTTGCTGTCGGACGAAACATGGTTGATTGGGATATGTGTTTGCCAATCATTGAGTTTGCCTACAATGGGACCGCCTACAGTGTAACAAACATGTCACCATTTGAGTTTGCCTTTGGGTTCAACCTTGAGCTCCTGATGGACCAAGCACCTAAACTGAGACTTAATGATGACTAGCCTGTTGTTGAAAGAGTCGAAGCCATAAGAGCCATCAACTATAAGGTCATAGAGCAATTAAGTCGAGCTACTACCAAGCTCAAGAAGTGAGGCCGAGGATGGAAGAAGAGAGAATTTCAACTAGGTGATATGGTTTGGTTACATCTTAACAAAGAACAATTCCAAAACTTGAAGAAGAGCAACTTGTCTCCTAGAGCCGATGGACCCTACAAGGTGCTTGAAAAGATCAATTCTAATGCTTACAAAGTTGAATTATCTAAAGCATATGGAGTTTCAGACTCCTTTAAAATTGTTGATCTCCAACCTTACACTCCCGAGGATGAGCAACTTAAGGTTGAGCTAGATTTGATCCCAAATCTCAAACAACTCGTAGGGGATGATAGGGATTAAGGATCAATCACGCGCTCTCAAACCCGAGGGCTTGGTTAGATGGTTCGCTAAGCTATCCGAGGTGAGTTAAACGCCGAGAAGCAATGCATACCCTAGTTTGATCTGTTGAGCTACTTTGCTTTCTACATCATCTAAGAAGCTGTCAACGTGACTAGCTGATACGTTGAGCTTACTTCTTTGCCATATACCATTCCAAGCATCAAATTAGGATGCAGCCAACCTCACTAATACTGAAGCTGAGCTTACAATAGTCAAGAGTTGATCATTTAAGGCAACTTGAAAATGAGTTACCCTTAAATCGGCCCTACTCCAATCCCAACTACCTAAACTACCGAACTTCTGACGCTAGCCTAAATTGATTGAGATTTGCCTTTGCTCGGCCAAAGTATCGTGGGGACTACAAAATGAGCAAACCGTGAGCATGCTGTCCTTTTTTTGACATTTATACTGTCCTTTTCTGACAACAAATATTCTTTTTGCATGATTATATTGATACCCTTGTAAATCATTTCCCTTTTCCTTAACTAGTAGGAATCCTTTTCTGTAATTTCCAATAACCTAGGACTTACCCTAATTGGGTACTATAAATACTTACAAATTGTAATAGTCGCATTATCAATATACAGAGAATACATTGAACTTTCTCACTCTCTCGAGCTAAGCATCATTTCTACTTACTCGTGAGCTACTCTTATCAAGCCCATTGAGCATAGACTAGTGGTGAGTAACTTCTAGCCATACTTATACATCATATCAAGTGTGACCTAAGCTTGTGTGAGGCATTGGTGCATCATATCCATTATTGG
The DNA here is from genome assembly GCA_024138015.1 of Lumnitzera littorea. Taxonomy (NCBI): domain Eukaryota; kingdom Viridiplantae; phylum Streptophyta; class Magnoliopsida; order Myrtales; family Combretaceae; genus Lumnitzera; species Lumnitzera littorea. The sequence goes on along the minus strand of JAMXBB010000009.1, from coordinate 54,332,670 downwards.
TGTACGGGAATCCTTGCTCAACCTTTGACTACCATTTATCTTTTGTACCATCTCGTGGTCTAGACCCACTCCTTTGGTTATGCATGATATTGAGTTCGTGTGTTCGCTCACGAATCTATATCTTATACTATCTTCAATATAATGCTTCATATGGGGGCATTTGTATTGTCGAATGATAGCTGTTATTGTAAGAAAATTGTATTAGAGGTAAATGAGTATCCTAACTTCCTATAAACTCCATGACACAAGCACATAACATTTTTTCTAATGTTTGAATAGTCCTTTTAGATTGTCTATCTATCTATAGATAATATGCTATATTGAAATAAAGTTTGGTTCCCATTTCCCTTTATAGAATTATCCAAAATTTTAAGACAAATCTAGGATCTCTATTATAAACAATTCCAACTGAAATTCCATGTAATCGAATTATTTCCTTAACATAAATCCTTGGTAACTTTTCTATAAAACAAGTTATATTGATAGGAAGAGTATGAGTTGATTTTCTAAGACGGTCTATTACAATCGAAATGGCATCATGTCCTATGGGAGCTGTAGATAAGGAACTTACAAAATCCATAGTGATTTGATCCCACTTCCATTTAGAGATTGGTAAAGGTTACAATAACCCTCTAGGCCTTTGATGCCAAAAATTTGCTATATCCCTTTTCAGACTTTGCCATATATTTTGCTATATCCCTTTTCATTCCTTTTTACCAAATTTTTTTATTAACATCTCGGTACCTCTAGGGTAATTATGTAACTAGAGTAGTGCGCCTCTTTCAAAATTTCTTTCTTGATTTCATCTTTTTTTTTTTTTTGGTACACATAATCTTCGGTTCTTCTAAATCAATCCATCTTCCTTGATGCTAATATTAGGGTACTTACCTTACTCCTTTCCTTGTTGAATCGATTGCATAATTGAATCCTCTTTCTAACTACTTTGATTTGACTTATCAATTTAGGTTTAATCATTAAGTTTACTAACTTTACATTTGATTCATGCCAACTAAATTCTACTTTTGATTTTTCAAATTCTTGAATAAGCTTACACTGGCTCATAAGTAAGGAAGCTACATCAATGTATTCCTTTCTACTTAGGGCATCCACTATTGCATTTACCTTCCCTAGACAATAATAATGTTCAAATCATAATCCTTTATTAATTCTAACATTTGCCTTTGTCTCATATTCAATTCCTTTCATGTGAACAAGTACTTGAGACTTTTATGATTAGTATATATTTCACATCTTTGGCCATATAAATAATGTCTCCAAAGTTTCAATACAAACACTATTGTAGCCAATTCCAAATTATGGGTTAGGTAATTTTGCTTATGGGTTTGAATTGGTGTGATGTATCCCATTCTGCATTAGCATGCATCTTAATCTGTTTCTTGAAGCATCATTATCAACATGAAAGGTTTCATTATTGTTAGGTAACACTAGTATTGGTGTAGAAACTAATCATCTCTTCAACTCTTGGAAACTTTGTTCTCTCTTCTCATTCCAAATGAACTTTTCATTCTTTTGGGTTAATTGAGTAAGTGGTTTAGCAATTTTTGAAAAATCCTTGACAACTTTTCTATAATACCTTGCTAAACCAAGAAAACTCCTTACTTCAGTAGCTATTTCTAGATATTTTCACTCAAAAATAGCTTTGATTTTCTTAAGGTCTACTAGTATTCCTTCTCCAGATATCTTATGTCCAAGAAAAGAAATTTCCTTTAACCAAAAGTCACACTTAGACAATTTGGTATACAGCTTATGATCTCTTTGAGTTTGCAACACTATTCTTAGTTATTCCTTGTGTTGTTTTGGAGTATTAGAATATATTGGGATATCATCAATGAAAATGATCATGCACTTATCCAATAGTGATTAGAACATTCGATTCATCAAATCCATAAAAGTTGCGGAAGCATTTGTTAATCCAAAGAGCATCACCAATAATTCATAATGACCATATTGATCATGAAAAGTAGTTTTAGGTACATCTTCTAGCTTAATTTGTAATTGATGGTATCCTAATCAAAGGTTAATACAAGAAAATATACTTGCTCCTTGTATTTGATCAAATAAAACATTTATCCTTGGTAAAGGGTACTTATTCAGATGGTTAACTTATTTAATTCTTTATAATTAATACAAAGTCATAAGGAACCATCTTTCTTCTTCACAAATAATATAGGAGCTGCCTAAGGAGGTACAATTGGTAGTATAAATCTTTGATCCAATAATTCTTGTAGTTAACTAACTATAATCTGTGCTACTCTATAGTTTGTTTTATAGTGACATTACTTAAAATGACACAGCCCCATCCAGTACACGACCATCTTCAAAGTCACTTAGTTTGTAAAAGATATGGAAGATTCTACCCTTTCCATTCCCTATGTAGCAATGGTGGCAGAAATAAGTTTATGCAATATGCTATGCATGACTATTTTTACATTTAAGTTTTGATATGCTTAAAGTTGATTAATAAGTAGTCAATCAAGTATCAAACACTTGCATATGAATACATCACATCATAATCATCAACTGTATTATGTGGAATATCTTATAATATTTTTGCAAGCAATTCTCATAAATCAAACACAAGCACTTTCTCGATACCCCATACAGAAATCAGTTGATGTATATATTTAAAGTACTACTAACTCCAAACACAAGCAAGTGGCACTCATCGTAGATACTTACCTTGCCATTACTATTACTTGTTGTAATAGTTTTCGGGTAGCTCGAACTTACAATCACCTAAAAGAACATAATAAGAAGTAAATACTAGATATACTTACAAGATTTCTTTGTTGGTTATATGCTTATAGTTTCATAAAGTCTTTTAGTTATGTCTGAATTATCTTCGTCGTTTCATGTCCGTAATCCTTATGTAAATGCTACAAATGTTCAAGCATGAAACTTTGGCATCATTATTTCGGTATGGATTTGTCCACTTGATTCCATTAAGTTTCTTACTAAGTTATTTTGAAAGGGAAACTTAATCTTTTAGTCTTGGTAATATAGAGATGTATACAAATTGAATCTAAGGATGAAATAAAGGATGTTTTGATGATCATGATAAAGGTTTCCTTTTGTAGAAAACATATCTTATTATTCTTTGGTGACTTTTACATAGAGAAGGTTTTCAAAAGAAAAAGATTTTGACAAAGATATTGGTTTTTAGGGTTTTCTTTCAAAAAAAAAAAAAAAAACTACTTTGGCTAAAATAAGATTTTGCTTATCATAAACTTGGTTCTAAAAATAGTTAGTAAGATAAGTTTGAAACTTATATGAAGTAGAGAAGTAGGTGAAAAGATTTTGGTTGGTTGAAAAGATTTTTAGAGGAAAGTTCTAAAGATGAAATCATTCTTGGAAAAACTTGAAGGTTTCATAAAATAGCTTCACTAAAAGTACTTCTTGATTCATTTGAGATTCTTGAAAATCTTTTAGGTAATAAGAGTTTAGAAAAGTCTTTTGACTTGAAAAAGGACTTCATAGAATCAAAGATAGGCTATTTATAAGTGTTGTTATCTTTTTAGTTGAGAGTTGCTTTTGAAAACTCAAAAACAACCTACTATGTTTTGTTGTTGGCATTGGAACTTAGGTAGGAAAAGTGGAATATTGGTTGTTTTGTAGAATGAAAACAAGAGGAAAGAGAAGGATGTAGTAGACTATGTGGTCCCAAAAGTGGTAAGACGTCCCTATTTATAGAAGTTAGGATATTATTTGAATAATAGTTAGAAGTTGCTTAAAGGAATTGGACTCTTAAAGATAAGGACACATGTTTTGGTTATGTTCTTTTCATACTTAGTCATATGGATGGCTTTGTAAGATATTAATGGAAGTGGATGAGTTGGATGAAAATGACATAAGGAAGTCAATTTGGAATTTCCTTCCTCCATTCCACATGCCACTTAGAGTAGATAAGGTCATTCCATTTGTTTGAAAGTTGTTTATCATGTGTTGGAAGAAATGTTGAGATATGATTTTAGGGTGCTTAACTCTTTCATTTAGTTAATGTAAGATTAAAGTAGTCATATGATCGGTCTTTGGTTATTAAGATATCATTTTCTATTAGTCTTAGTCTTAGCCATCATTTTTTACCTATGTCAATCAACTTTGACACTTGATTTTTTGTCTATCCAAGGAGCTTGTAAAATAAATCTAAGTGGTATCTTAATAAGATTTGTCCCCTCTTTAGATGACCATAAGACAATAATAAGATGATAGATTACTTAGGAAAGCAAAACTTTTCTTTGGCTAGATTTCATCTTTAGGTCACTTTCATGCTTATATGTGTAGATAAGTTGGTAGGTAAATGAAGAAAGTGACTTTTAGATGATATGTATAGATAAGTTGGTAGATAGATAATGAAGGTGACACTTAGATGACATGTGTAGATAAGTTGATAGATAGATAATGAAAATGACATTTAGATGATATGTGTAGATAAGTTAGTAGATAGTTAATGAAATTGACATTTAAATGATATAAGGATGTCCCTTTCTTGGTCGTAATCTCACGCCACTTTGCACCATTCATCCATCCATTCTATTTCTCAATTGTTTAGTAGAATTTGGTCTGTATTCATACGATGGCCCCATTCATTTCTCAATTGCTTAAAAGGAGGGAAGGATGTAAACCCCTAAAAATTTTGATATAAGTTCATAATCATGAGGATATAATTTAGAGAGATATTCGAGATAGGTTAAAATCAATAAGAGAGATTTGAGAGGTATAGTTTAGACTACTTATAAATGTTAACTCTTATAGACTTAAAATAGGACTTTTAGAAATAAATGATTTTAGTAAAAATTTAGACCTAAAAGCTTATAATAAATATTCTAATTCTACCCTAAAACCAACATAACCATGCAAAATCATCTAAGATAAGGTAACCATTGAGAATAAGTAACCTTTACCAAGGATAGATGATTTATTTGATCAATTACAAGGAGTAAGGTGTTTTACATATAAAAATACATAATTATAGATAAATAAACATCTAAGAGTGGGTAAAAATGGGGTAAGTATAAGTATTTCAATTTCATCATTACTAAACTATGTTTCCTTTTCGATTCTAGTCTGACCTTGCATTTTTAGAATGAATTTACTATAGTTGATGGAGAGTCGTAGGTAGAATATCGAAAGTAGTTGCATGTACTTTGTAAGGATTTTTCTTTTCACAAAGTTCTGAAAACCCTGTCTAAAAGATTGGACAAATGGAAAGAAGGACTTAGGGCCAAATGGTAAGGGTAATAGATAAGCTAGTTAAAAGTTTGCTGATGGAAACTTTATGAGTTAAGTATATTTATTGGTTAGAAACATATGTCGTTACCAATGGACAACTTGGTGAACTTGAGGATGTTAAGTTTGTGGTCTTTACCCTTGAGAAACCAACACCCTTAGATTTTGAAGAATGGATTCCATTAACCTCTATCTTATCCTATGCTCATGACATAAAGGATAATCATATTAGACTAAAAGTAAACACTCTGAGTTGGAATAAGATTTGTGAAAGGAGAGTGTGGTTAACTGGACTAACCCAAGTAACTTTAAGTTTGACCCTAGGAAACGAACTTAAAACTGTGCAGGTTTGTACTTAGTTAACTTATGGAGATCAGGATGATAGCTTAGGTGAACAAAGCTAACCTAATTCTCAAGTTGAGCTAGAAGATGGTGACAAACTTGAGGTAGGCAATGAGGTAAGCTGTAGTTGCACCTAAAAGAGGAAGAAGATTAGAAGAAGACTTGTAAATAAAGTATAGTAATTAAATTATTGTTGTGTTATTGTTATGTTATGATAAATTTGACCATGATGTATCTATGTATAAAAGTTTAAATAAAAGTGACTGCTTTATCTATGTGTTATATGATAATATTTAGAATTGTTTAATTAAGTTATATATGTACTTTATGTAGTAGATGATAAAGTTAATGACTTCCCAACATACTCCCTAAGATTCCAGAAAGTCATAATAACACTCAGTCTCAACAAGATAAGTTTAATGACATATTAGAAACATTATGTCAACAAACTAAAATCTTAAGGAACCTTATTGAGATAAGACAATAGCAACTAGCATTGGCGGCTGAATAGCCACCTTTGGCATTTGAAGAGATGCAACTTCCTGAGGTGGAAGATGCACTAATATTGAGGTAAACTAGGAGCATATTGCTTGAATTTATTAAATGTAATAAGTATTTTGATGGAACATTAGGGAAACTAAATGAAGCAGAAGATTGGATTGCATATATTAAAAGGTCCTTTGAGGCATTTGAAGTACCTCCTCACTTGCAAGTGAGTTACGGTACTTATCTCCTCAAATTAAGGGCTCATACTTAGTGGGAGTCCAAAAGGAGATCTTTAACTCAACCTCTAACATGGGCAACTTTTAAGAGAGAATTCTTGAAAAATTATTTTCACGGTAGTTTCAGAGCAAGAAACCACATTGACTTCCTTCACATTATGCAAGGAGGTCACAATATAGATCCATATGAAAGTGAATTTAGTAGGCTACTACAATTTGCACCTGAATCCTATCAAAATAGTGATGAGTTGATGTCATGACCTTAAGGGGGGTCTAGTAGAATTGCCTAAAATTTTCATATCATATGTGTACCCATGATACAAAAACTGCCTTACAAGTTAGAGATTATAAGACTCTAAATAATTAAATACTAAGGTTTTCAATTTTAGTTAAATAATTTGCTATAAAATATAAGTGAATATGGATATCCGATATTCCACAGTTCATTAGAACCGCAATGAATCGATATCCCCTACCAAAAGCTAAGATAAGGTAAAACAACTTAATAATTTACAAGAAATACTATATTATACATAATCTTATTATATAAGTATTTTCTATATCAATTGTTTTTATACTAACTACACACATTTCAATTTAGTCTAACATTATCAAACCTATTTTCAGTTTGTACTCTGCTCTTAAGATTTTCCCTGATCCTTGCTTAAAAGCATCTACAAAAGAAATTATTGGGGAATGAGTAAACCACAACTCAATGAGTTTGTTCCTCACTACTACCGTTCAGTCAAGTAGTCAAACATTATTAGCATACATGCAATCTATCTACAAGCGAAATGAATGCATACGTAATGAATGTAGGCAATACATCCATAGGAATTTGGAACTATGGAAAGTGTAGATTTACGTTGTCTACACATCAATTTTTCCTCCATACTTACCATATGGAGCACCTCACCTTAACCACATGAGGTTACTTACGGCATGGTCCTACCAAATGATACTCGACTATTACTTTAGTTCGAGAAACGACAATCAATATAGGTGGATCCCAACTAAGGCCATCCACCAAACATATCTAAGGCCTATTGGGCACATAAAGCAAGTCTTCTCGCTATCAAAACATATCCAAGGCCCTTTCGGGCATAAATATGCAAGTCCTCTCGGAATAAATTAGAGATACTACGTTAGCTTTTCCTTAAGGATAAAATATTATCCATAAGCACTACGAGCTCTCATAGAAATCACACAAAATATAGTTAAGATTGGGAAAACATTTTCTAAAAATCCTTTTCTCAAAAATCTGCATTACTAGCACTCTCTATCAATATACCAATTGGGTCATAGACAAACGATGGGTATAACTAGTTATTTTAGTTGAATAGTTATATTTATCAGTTTAAGAAAGTGATTACACAGATAATAGCACACAAAGCAATCAATTATTCAATCAAAAAATCAGTATCAACCAACAAGCAACACACAAATAATAAACAACAAGTAAATAGCAGATCATAAGAAATCCCTCACTTGAGTTAATACTTATTCTCTCAACCCTTAAGAATTTCAGAACTCGATAATCGAATACTTAAAAGATAAAAAAGCTTATAAGTGTTATGAAAAACTAGGTTTCCCAATTAACTAAATATTTATCATTATTTGCTTGATTTTCTACTATAACCTAAGTATGGTACAAATATAGTTAAACTTAAATCTTTTAACTATTTTTCTCTATTTATCATAAATTTTTAATCGTGTGTAACTTTTTCCCAATTAACTAAATATCTATCACCTGATTTCCTACTATAACACAAGTGTGGTATAAACATAGTTTAACTTAAAAATTTTAATTATTTTTCTTAAATTATCATAAATTTTTAATCGTGTGTAACTTTTTCATTTTAATTCCGATTTTTATGAATTATAGTTGATCTTTATTGTTTTCAAATATACTTTCATGTAATGAGTTTCGTTTTGGATATTGTAACCTATAGTTTTAATTATGATGTAAAAATATTATGAGTTCATTTTCGATTTCATAAATATCTAATTTTTATATTTTACAATTTTCTTATTTTTGAGTTCATTTTATCATAATTTTCGTATTTCACCATTTTTAAGGTTTAAAACTTAATTATTTTATTTTTGGCTATTATAATAATTTCCTAATTAATTAATTATTTTATTGTTATTTTTAATTACTATTTTAATTTAATTAAATGCTAACATAGCAACATAAGAAGATGCCACATATCATTTCCGAATTTTATTTTCTTTTTCAGTCTTTTTCTTATTTTGTATTTTTACATAATATGTATATAATAATATTTATTATTATATTTTACAAAATTTTATAAATTAGTTATTTTATATTTCTTTAACAGTTACGGTATATATATATATATATATATTCATATTTACTACTTTACTTTTTTTACTAAATTAATATTATAGTATATTATACATGTATAATTAAATATAATTGTATTTCTATATATATATATACTATACCATTGATATACATATTTTTTTTACGTCTAATATACTTATGTATTGTAATAACATAACCCTAAATATATTACATATATATACATAGGGTATATATATACATATACCTTTACGTGTATATATATATATAATTTATACAATAAAATACAATATATATATATATATATATATACTACAGTATACCTATACATACCGTATATATATACACTTTATTATACTTATAATATACTATATTAGTATTTTGTATTTTTATAAATATATATATATTTTCGGTTACATATATATATATATATAAGTAAAGAAAATACATAATATATATGTACTATTATATGCCCATGTACATATGTATATACACAAATTTCTTATACCTAAATATTTTGGTAGAATCTAATATAACATGTATAAATATACATGAGTAGACTTATGTGTTTGTACATATATAAACATATGAAATTCCATTTCATGTACACTTGGTCTTAATACAAAATACAACATTCCTAAATACAAGTATTTCTACAAAATACATATATACACATGGTACATGAAATTTAACAAAATACATACACAAAAGGCTACTTAATTTATCCTTTGGATGTATTGATGTATAGTTGTTCCAAGTGTTTCCTTTTCTTCCTCTTATATTGATTGAAAATTGAGAAGAAAGTTGGAAAGAAAAAGAGCTAACAAAAAGAAAAGTGAAGAGGAGTTTTTGATGGAGTTTATTAGTGTGAAATTTTGTGTTTGAAAACAAGAAGAAGAAACGTCTAGAGACAAAATAAACCAAGAGTGAGGCTTACGGTGGAAACAAGAAAAGAAAAGAAAAAGTAATGGAAAGCATTAAATGGATGGGATTGCTATTATTATTTGGTTTGTCCTCATCCACATCATTAAGAATATGAGGAACTAAGAAATCACATGGGCAATTGGTAGCATAATTTGCAATCCAACATGGCAATGGAGAGAAATTAGGGAAAAGAAAAAGAAAGGGAAAAGAAGGAAAAAGAAAAAAATAAAAATAATAATATTAGATTTCTCTAAATACAAAAATTATAAATTTAGTATTTATAAAATAATATTGAAATTTTATAAAAATTTGTTAATTTAATTGTTACCCATTACATTTATAATATTTATGAGTTATCTTAATGTATTCATTAATAATTTTACGTGATTATGCATATTAATCGATAATTGTATTCTATTAGATTTTTAATACTTTTAGGGTATAGTTATTCATTTTATAAGCTTTGGTTTATAGTTTTAAAGTTTTTGTCAAGTTTAAGTTTAATTTCAAGTACTTATGCGTACATAGGGTTCAGGGTTTTTGTATGTGATTTACGTTTCATTGAATTTTTAGGGTTTTTATTACTGATAGTATATTCAATTTCATAATTTAATAAAATTTTTATCTTTTTTAGCCTTATTGACTGGTGAGATTATCTACAGTACTAGAGTTTAATTTTATTCTTAAATAGCTAAATCCATGGGGTTTACAGTTGAAGATGTAAGTATTCATGGATGGATTGGAACTAGAAATGTAGATGAGATTAGAAGAATATGAAGCTACTACTTTTAATGAGCTAGTGGAAAAAGCTTGAGTGCTTGAAAGTGTTAAGAAAAGAGAACAAGATAGACTTAAAAGGAGAGGAATAATATTGGATAAAAGAAAATTTGAGGATGTGGAACCTAAAAATAAAGCAAAGAGGCCTATAGTATGCCCTACCCAATTGAGAAGTGGTGGAAAAGCAGTTGGAAAAGGAGTTGTACAATATTAGAAATGCAAAGGAAATCACTATCCAAAAGATTGTGTGCAATTAAGAAACAAGTGTTATTTCTATGAGGTTGGAGATCATAGAATAATGGATTGTCCTAAGAATGCCAATAACCCATGCTTTATTTGTTAGAAGGTGGGACATTTCTCAAATAATTTCCTAGAACGCCATAAAACAGGTGTACCTACTATAAGACAACCTTCTACAAAGACAAGTTAAGGAGGAACTCAATCTACCAATTTGAAAGCAACTGCATAGGTTTTCAATATGGAAGGATTGTATGAAGAAGCGAATGAACTGGAAATGGAGCTTGCTATTTTGGATGCTTATGGCATTGAAGACACTGAGTTGGTTGTAGCTTAGTAATTTATGATTTTCTTGAAAAAATCTTAGCATAAAATAATAACAATTAAACTAAATATTCTAAAAAGATATCTAAAAATATTTTCAGGAAATATTAAATATATGACACTCTTATAGTTCTAACTTTTTGTAGCAACCTTACTAGTTGTATCCAAGAAGGTCTAAGCCTTTAGTGAGCTTTAAGATATAAGTGGGCTTTAGGAGAGAGTGTTTTACCAGTGCCCAAGTGTCCAAATTTAGCAAACAAAGTCTCTTAGCATAACATCCTTAACCACCATAACAAAATAGCCATAGAATCTCAATTTTTGACTAAACCAATACCCATGTCAACATAATGATCAAGAGATAATGCTCCTTAATCAGTCCCAGAAGAACCATATAGGCAACATTCTCCCTAACCTCTCAAGAGAACTATTCTCTTAGTTATCTAGGAGAATCAAAGAAATGTTTAACCTAGAATCCTCATAATTCCTAGGAAGAAAGATCTTCTGATTAGTAAAAGGAACCAAAAGAAATGTTCACAAAGGCTATGTAAATAAGTCATAAGAGAAAAATCTCTTGATCAGTCCTAGGAAGGCATAAATGAAATTAAGAAATGAACGCTTTCCTTGACCTCCAATGATTAGTGATTAATCAAATTCCTAATTAACTTCCTAATGTATGTGAACCCAAAACAAAAGAATGGATATGGCCACATCTAGTACTCAACCATCCTCAAAGTCACTTAGATTGTAGAAGACAGAGGAGATTTTCACCTTTAACCATTTTTACGTTAAAGTTTCGATATGCTTAAGGTTGATTAATATGTGATCAATCAAGTATCAAACACTCGCATACGAATATACACATCATAATCATCAACAGTATTATGTGAAATATCTTATAATATTTTTACAGTCACTTTATACAAATCAACACAAGCACTTTCTCAATACCCCACACATAAACCAATTGATGTATATATTTAAAGTGTTACCAACTACAAACATAAGCAAGTGATACTCATTATGTATACTTGATTCACTTAAACTATATATATAAAAATAAATCGCGAATACTTCAATAAGTATACTAGATCGAAATCAAGTAATATAGAGAAAGTAAGCTTGTCGATCCCTCGAGAACTAAAAAATTACTAATCTTATACTAGTTCTTATCAATATTCAGGTAATCAAAATTTAATTAATTAATCTAATAATTACTCTAAAACTATTGAAAAAAAAATAATTACGATAAATCTAAAATTAAGTAATTAATTGAGAATTGTGGGAAAATAGAATCTACCCTAGATTATGCAAATCAAATTATTATCATATTATATAGATGAATAGTTATATGGTCATTCAAGTGAAATTATTATACCTTAAAACTTAAGGATTTAAACCCCTTATTAATTAGTCAGCTTCCTCAGCTTTTGCATCTTCCAATTAATAGTAGAATCTAAATTACAATCATATATCTCCCGATACTTTGATTGTCTAATGTCCTAAATTAATAATCCCTAATGTCTTAGTGAATAATCAATTGCCGAACATCGCATTAATCTTTAGATAATTTCTAATTAATTCAATTAACTCTGCTTCTACATTGATTAATCAAATCAACTAAGAATTTCTATCAAACCCTATATCAACTCTCATATCATTAGGATTTCTAACAATTATAATTAATTGAACAATCATATTCGAAATCATAGAAATTGAAATCATGAATCATCCATATATCTCTTAATCCTATAACATGAACATAATTATCATCTAAACTATTTAGGGTTTCATTAATTTCCACAAATAAAATTAACCAGCCATGGATTTGGAAACAAAAACATAAATACTAATTGAAATTACATGGAAATTCATAATTGAAAGCATAAATAATTCATAGAATTGCATAAGAATAATTGAAATAGATGTCACCAATTTTGTATTGGAAAATATAATCTTTAATTGCAACTTCAACTTGGTCTCTACAGTTAAAGCAAAATCCTCTTAATGATCAAAGTGATTCTCTTGAAGAATTCGTCAAGAACAAACTAAAGATTATTATGCGACTCTCTATGTCTAAGGAAGAAGTGTTTAAAAGTCTCCTAAACAATGAAACATAAGCTATTTATATGAAAAATTAAGGTTGGCACACATGAAGTTTCTTTTTCATGAAGGTCGGTGGTGTAAGTGCAAGGCTGGTGTTTAGGTCGGTGGCGTAGCCATCAAAAGCTAGCGGCATAGACATCAAAGGCTGCGGTGCAAGTTGTAAGTTGTAAGTCGGTTATTATGTCGGTTGCCTTTAATTACAATTTGCATGTGTTGATCCGGACTTCATTAATTTGTATAAAACTCCTCTAAATTGTTTGTAATACTACTCTTGAATCCTTTAATTCCTGCAATGTCCAAATAAAAATAATTAAGTACCATTTCTTAATGATTTCTATGAAATCAATAATAATTCTATTTAAATTAGCACTTTAAAACATGAAAAACATGCCTTCATCAATACTCACCTGGCCATTACTATTACTTACCGTAATAATCTTTGGGTAGCTCGAACTCATAATCACCTAAAAGAACACAATAAGAAGTAAATGCTAGATATACATATAAGATTTCTTTATTGGTTATAATCTTATAGTTTCATAAAGTCTTTTAATTATGTTTGAATCATTCTTGTCGTTTCGTGTTCATAGTCCTAATGTTCAGGTTTTCGATCCTTGTAATAGGTCCAATCATTATGGTCCAAATAGTCAAGGTAAAGAATACATACTATAACATAATCATCCTAATTCCTCCTGACACCAACAAAATATGTCACAACCCGTAAGATAGTCTAGTAGTGATAGATCGGCATGTACTAATCAGAAGTAATAAATTAGTGCTTTCCCACCCACTAATTACTTCCAAAGAGAACATGAAGCGTCATTCCTAGATTAGTCCACAGAGTATCACAAATTTAGTGGAATAGAATAAAACTTCACATCATATTATAAAATAGATGGTAAAGAACTTAAGAAGTTATGGAGTCTTTCTAATGATTAATATTACAAACCATTTACTAATAAAGTACTTCAAACATATTAACTATAAACTTCATGATCCTTTCACAATCTCTTCCAAAGCCCACTTCTATCTTCTTAAAGCTCACCAAAGGCTTATACCTTCCTAGATACATCTACTAAGATTTTTGCAAAATGTTAGAACTATAGAGGTGTAAGCTACAACTAGCTTAGCAAGAAACCCACTCATACCACTGTTTAAGCATAAGCAAGTTTTTAAGCATATGATATGTAGTCAATCAATCAAACATATGAAGCAATACATGTGGTCAACTAGTATCTAAGGTATAGTCTAGGGTTTATTCCCTCCCCCCCCCCCCCCCCTCCTACCTGGGTCCCACCCCCTTTAACCTTAGGTTAAGGATTAGTAGTTTTATTAGTAATATTATAAATTTAGTGAATAAAGTCTCTTTGCATTACATCCTTGGCCACCACAACAAAATAGTTGCAGAATCACAATTCTTGGCTTAACCAATACCCATGTCAGCATAATGATAAGAGATGATGCCCCTTAATTGGTCGTAGGAGAACCAAATAGGTAACATTCTCCTTGACCTTCCTAGAAAACCAATCTCTTAGTTATCTTAGAGAACTAAAGAAATGTTCAACTTAGAATTCTCATAATTCCCAAGAAGAAGAATCTTCCAATTAGCTAAAGAAACCAAAAGAAATGTTCATAGAGGCTATGTAAATAAGTCACAAGAGAAAAATCTCTTGATCGGTTATATGGAGGCACAAATGAAATTAAGAAATGAATGCCTTCCCTGACCACCATTGACTAAGGATTGATCAGATCCCTAATCTGTCTCTAGATGTATGTGAAGCTAAAATAGAAGAATGTATACGATCCCATCTAGTTTGTAAAAGACGGGGAAGATTCTTTCCTTTCCATTCTTTATGTGGTAGTAGTAGCGAAAATAAGTTTATGTAGTATGCTTTACATAACCGTTTTTACATTAAAGTTTCAATATGCTTAAGGTTAATTAATAAGTGATCAACCAAGTATCAAACACTCACATACGAATATATCGCATTATAATCATCAACTGTATTATGTGGAATATCTTATAATATTTTTGCAAGCAATTCACACAGATCAAATACAAGCGCTTTCTCGATACTCCATATACAAACTAGTTGATGTATATATTTAAAGTGCTACTAACTATAAGCACAAACAAGTGATACTCATTGTAGATACTCACTTAACCATTATTACTACTCATTATAATAGTCTTCGGATAGCTCGAAGTCACAATCACCTAAAAGAACACAATAAGAAGTAAATACTTGATATACATATTTAAGATTTCTTTGTTGGCTATTGTCTTATAGTTTTATAAAGTCTTTTTAGTTCATTAGTGTTATGTTTGAATCATCCTTGTCATTTCATGTCCATTGTTCTTATGTATTGGTTTCCAATCCTCATAATAGGTTCAATCATTACAGTCCAAATAGTCAAGGTTAAGAGTATGTCAATGTGTCCAATATGTCCAATTTGCCTAAATATGTTCTAAGGTCATAGTTCCAAGATATGTATATGTCATAAGAGTTTAAGCATGAAATCATTATTTAGTATGGATTAGTCTACTTGATTCCTTGAAGTTTCTTATCAAGTTATTTTGAAAGGGAAACATAATCCTTTTTAGTCTTAATATTTTAGAGATGTATACAAATTGAATCTAAGAATAAAATAAAGAACGTTTTGATGAAGATTTCCTTTTGTAGAAAACATATCTTATTATCCTTTAGAGATTTTTACCCATTGGAAGGGTTTTCAAAAGAGATTTTGACAAAGATATTGGTTTCTAGGGTTTTCTTTCAAAAACATACTTTAGCTAAAATCAGATTTTGCTTATCATGAGCTTGGTTTTGAAAAATAGTTGATAAGATAAGTTTGGAACTTATATGAAGTAGAGAAGTAGGTGAAAAGCTTTTGGTTGGTTAGAAAAAATTTTTAGTGGAAAGTTGTAAAAATGAAATCATTCTTGGAAAAAGACACGAAGATTTCATAAAATAGCTTCACTAAAAGTACTTTTTGATTCATTTGAGATTTTTGAAAAACCTTTTGGTAATAAGAGGTTAGAAGAGTTTTTTGACTTAAAAAAGGACTTTACAAAATCAAAGATAGGTTATTAGTAGGCGTTGTTACCTTTTTAGTTAAGAGTTTCTTTTGAAAACTCAAAAACAACCTACTATGTTTTGTTATTGGCATTAGAAGTTTGGTGGGAGAAGTAGTACGTTGGTTGGTTTGTGGAATGAAGATAAGAGGAAAGAGATGGATGTAGTGGACTATGTGCTCTTAAAAGTGGTAAGACATCCCTATTTATAGAAGATAGGATACTATTTGAATATTAATTGAAAGTTGCTTAAAGGAATTGAACTCTTAAAGATAAGGACACATGTCTTGCTTATGTCTTTTTCATGCTTAGTCATATGGATGACTTTGCAAGACATTAATGGAAGTAGATGAGTTGGATGAAAATGACATGAGGAAGTCAATTTGATATTCCCTTCGTCCATTCCACATGCCACTTAGAGTAGATAAGGTCCTTCCACTTGTTTTGAAAGTTGTTCAATACATGGTGGATGAAATGTTGAGATATGATTTTAGGGTGACTCTTTAGGATTTACATGTGATATTGACCTAAATACTTAGTATTAGTTAATCTAAGATTAAAGTGGTCATATGATGGGTTTTTGGTCATTAAGATGTTATTTTCCATTAGTTTTAGTCTTAGCGATCATTTTTTGCCTATGTTGATCAACTTTGACTCTTCATTATTTATCTATCCAAGGAACTTCAAAAATAAATTTAAGTGGTATCTTAGTAAGATCTTGTCCCCTTTTTAGATGACCAGAAGACAATAATAAGATGATAGATTACTTAGGAGAACAAAACTCTTCTTTGACTAGGTTTCATCTTTAGGTCATTTTCCTACTTACATGTGTAGATAAGTTAGTAGGTAAATGATGAAAGTGTCATTTAGATGACATATGGATGGCTTCATCTTGGCAAATCCTCACACCACTTAGCCCTTGCATCCATCCATTTCTATCTTTCAATTGTTTGATAGAGTATGGTCTTTATCTTAGATGATTTTGCATGGTTATGTTAGGTTTAGGTAGATTTAGAATAGTAATGATAAGTTTTTAGGTCTAAATTTTTATTAAAGTCTTTGATTTCTATAAGGCCAATTTTAAGTCTACAAGAGTTAATATTTAATTGTGCTTATGAAGTTTATAAGTAGTCTAAACTATATCTCTTAAATCTTTCTTAGCAATTTTAGCCTATTTTGAATGTATCTTTAAATTATATCCTAGTGATTATGAACTTATGTCAAAATTTTTAGAGGTTTACATCCTTCCCTCCTTCTAAAAAGTTTTTTTTTTTCTCAAAACTTGAAATCGTACATGATTCATCAAATAAATGCGGGTATCTTCATCTAATTTCTTCTTCAACTTCCTAAGTAATTTCCTCTTTTCCATGATTATTCTAAAGTATCTTCACATAATGAATTTCTTTGTTTCATAACTTTTGATTCTTTCGATCCAAGATCTTTATTATATGTTCCTCATAAATCAAATTTTCTTTTAGCTTAATAGGCTCCAATTCTGTGATTCGATATGGATCGGGTACATGTTTTTGCATAATAGAAATGTGAAACATATCATAGATACCAGATAAGTGCGGAGGTAGTGCTAAATGATATGCTAGGTTCCCAATTCTTTCTAAGATCCCAAATGGCTCAACATATTAGGGGCTTAGCTACCCTTGAGTCTTTAGATGATGGACACTCTTAATTGGGTTCTTCAAATTCTACCGTTTGTCATTTTAAATTTGCCCAACTCTTTTGTCTATCTTGTGCTTTCTTTAATCTTTACTTAATAATTGCTACTTTTTCCACTGTTTCTTGTACAAATTTAGGATGCAAAGTTATTTTCTCTATTTCATCCCAAAATAGGGGAAATTTACACTTTCTTCCATATAATGCTTCATATGAGGGCATTTGTATTGTCAAATGATAGCCATTATTATAAGTAAATTCTATTAAAAGTAAATGAGTATCCCAACTTCTTTTAAACTCCATGACATAAGCACACAACATATATTCTAATGTTTGAATAGTCCACTCAGATTATCCATTTGTTTATGGATGATATGCTGTACTGAAATAAAGTTTAGTTCCCATTTCCCTTTGTAGACTTGTCCAAAATTTTGAGATAAGTCCAGGTTCTTTGTTAGAAACAATTCTAGTTGGAATTCCATGCAATCGAACTATTTCCTAACATAAATCTTCGTTGACTTTTCTATAGAATAAATCATATTGATAAGAAGAAAATGAGCTAATTTCTTAAGTCGGTTTACTACAACCCAAATGGCATCATGTCTTGTAGGGGTTCTAGGCAAAGAACTTACGAAATCCATAGTGATTTGATTCCACTTCAATTTAGGGATTGGCAAAGGTTACAATAATCTTCCAGGCCTTTGATGTTCTTCTTTGATTCTTTGAAAGTTTCAGACTAAATCTATTACAACCCATAACTTAGTATAGTAGTGACAGATCGCAAAGTAATCAATTAGTTCTTTCCCACCCATTAATTACTTTCAAAGAGTACATGAAGCGTCATTCTTAGATCAATCTATAAAGTATCACAGATTTAGTGGTAAGAAATAAAACTTCACATCATATTATGAAATAGGCAGTATAGAACTTATAGAGTTATAGTGTTTTTAATGATTAATTTTACAAGCCATTTACAAAGAAAGTACTTAATACATATTAACTATAAACTTTGTGATCCTTTCACACTCTTTCCCAAAGCTCGCTTCTATCTTTTTAAAGGATACTAAAGGCTTAGAACTTCCTGGATACAGCCAGTAAGGTTCCTAAAATAGAACTATAAAGGTGTAAGCTATAGCTAGTTTAGTGAGAAATCCACTCATACCATTGTTCAAGCATAATAAACAAGTTTTTAAGTATATGATATGTAGTCAATGAATCAAGCACATGAAGAAGTATACGAGGTCAACCGGTATCTAGTGTACAGTCTAAGGTTTATTTCCCCCCTTGACCTTAGGTTAAGGATTAGTAATTCTACTAGTTCCTTGATGTCCAAATTTTGCGATTAACGTCTCTTAGCATAACATCCTTGTTCACCTCGATAAAATAGCTACAAAATCTCAATTTTTGGTTGAATCAATACCCATGTCAATATAATGATCAAGAGATGATGCCATTTGATCGGTCTTAATGGAACCAAATGGGTAACATTCTACTTGACCTCAGGAGAGAACTAATCTCTCAGTTATCTAGGAGAACTAAATAAATGTTCAACTTATAATCCATCATAATCCTTAGGAAGAAAGATCTTTTAGTTAGCCAAAGGACCAAAAAGAAATGTTCACAAATGCTATATAACTGAGTCACAAGAGAAGGATCTCTTGATTAGTCATAGGAAGACACAAATTAAATTAAGAAATGAACACCTTCCCTGACCCCCAATGACTAAGGACTGATTAGATCCTTGATTGGCTTTAGATGTAGATGAATTCTAAACAAAAGAATGGACATGGCCCCATCCAATAAATGACCATCCTCAAAGTCACTTAGTTTATAAAAGACGAGGAAGATTCTCACCTTTCCATTCCCTTTTGTAGAGGTAGTAGTGGAAATAGGTTTGTGCAGTATGCTATCCATGACCATTTTTACATTAAAGTTCAAATATGCTTAAGGTTGATTAATAAGTGATCAACCATGTATCAGACACTTGCATATGAATACATCACATCATAATCATCAACTTTATTACATGGAATATCGTATAATATTTTTGCAAGAAATTCGTACAAATCAAACATAAGCATAAACAATTAATGTACATATTTAAAGTACTACTAACTATAAACACAAGCAAGTGATACTCATCGTGAATACTCACCTTGCCATTACTATTACTCGTCGAAATAGTCTTTGGGTAGCTTGAACTCATAATCACCTAAAAGAAAATTAAGTGATTTTGGACTAAAGCTTTATTCTTGCAAAAACCTTAGAGGCTAAGTAGTATTGAGGATAGTTTAGTGTAGTCACTCTAATGCTTAAGTTAGTAGTTGTTTTAGAGAGATGAGTGAATGAGTATAAAGTTAAAGGTCGTGAGAGAGTTCTTACAGTGCTTTGTTTCCATATTTATAGGCGAACATCAAGCGTCTAAAATTGTAGTTAATCATTGGTCATAGGCCATGTAGAGACCTTATAATCAAGCTGTAAACCCTAGGAAAACAGTACTTGAACCTTAACTCAAGTCCGAGTGTTCTAAACTATACAATAAGTCGATAAGGCTAGTAACAATAAAAGATTATGAAGTTTAATAAATCAAATATAATACCGATAACAAAACCTTAGGAATAAATTGAAACCCTAAATCGCATACTAAAACCCTAAAACTGCTTTAAGCACCATTAATCAAAATTGATCTCGAATTTGTTTGAAACCCTAAAATTATAAACATAAACCTATAAAATAGTTAAATATTACTCGATAGTGGTATAATCATAGTCAAATACAATTTTCAACTAAATTGCCTATTTGTACGAAATTTTATCGAAATCGCCACAATAACTTATAAAATTTATAATTATAATGGGTGCCAATTAAATTGATAAAATTTCACAAAAAATTTAAAAATTAATTTATGAGGAGAATTGTTATAATTTATATGATTCGAAAAATTACATATATTTATCATTAATTTTTATTTTTCTTCTCTTTCATTTCCAATTTATCTCTTGTCTTTCTTTCCTTTCTCACTTCAATTCCACGTCCTACATAAAACCGAAACCAAAATTAGCAAAATAAAATCTCAATTTGCAGCCCACATGATGAATTGCAAATGCCAAGTGTTGATTAACTAAAGAAACAAAAATCTTGAAATGATTATCTTTATTAATGCACAATGATTAGATAAGATTGTAGCTTATAATTTAAGCTATTACACACGTGAAATAAAAAGGAAAAAAATCTAGAAACACATCTAGCAAAACAAAACCGAAAGGAAGAAGAAAAACTTGGAAGCTTAAAACCATGAGAAAAGAAGGAAGAAAAAGAAAGAAGAAAAAGAAGGAAGAAAAAGGAAAAGGAAAAGAAGAAGAAGGAATTAAGATAAATAGGTAAGTGATTTATTATTTTTGTATAGATGTATGTTATAAAGTATATACATGTATAAATATAGTATTCGTATAGTATTTTCTTATAAATATAACATTATTAATACATGTATGTGTACAAATACATAAATTGAATGGGGTATGTATGTATAAGGCTAGGTATGTATACATGTATATACATAGGTATATTATATGTAAGAATATCTGTTATGTATTTTTTTTAGGAATACATATAATTAGTATTATGTATTTCAATAAATAGCTATAGTATATCTATGTATATGTGTGAACCGTAAATATTTATATATGTGTATCCATGTATAATTACTTTAGTATACATATATATATAATCGTATGGTATATATATATAGTAGAATAATTCCATGAGTGATAATTATATGTATATACCGAATATATGTGTATGTATTTATATTTATGTACATATGTAAGACTTATATATATATAAATACAAATACATGAATACATGAATATGTATATAAGAGTATGTNTGTAATACTAGTTAGCTTTAAATTTCCAAACTTACAAAATGTTCATTATTCTCAGATGACTTTAATATCGACCTTGAGCTGCTCTCAGACTACTACGACCCTTAAGCTGCTCTCAGACTACTACGACCCTTGAGCTAGCTATGGCTGAGTGAGTTTTTCCTAATGATTCCGTACTTGTTTGTGCTTGTAGTTAGTGAATATAAATTATGATTTGTAAATAAATGTATATGAGGTTGGGTTATACTTATGCATGATAATTATTGTTGATGGTGAATCTACTTTAAATTTCAATAATATAATATTTGTTGCATAGTAGATTAACTAGATTGATTGTTTGTGACTCGGAATGATCACTGAATAAATATAACTTAACTTTTTTATTCGATTAGAAAAAGTTAACTTGAATCATGTATGAATCATGCACTGCATAACTAATTCTGGCAGTTACATTACACAGAGGTAGTGAGAGGCCATACGTAGGTTGATTATTGATTGTGATAGATTTTGTACGGTATACACGTGTGATATGACCTTATCCCGACCCGTGGGATGACTAGGCGTTGGAGGTGCTAACCGCCTGGCTAAGGGTCGAGTCTAGAAGCCATCGTTTAGGGGTGAGTGAGGGTTGCATGAACCTAGTCACAATCATATATATAACTCATTTTGATAAGGTTAGTAATGGATGTACCATTACATTTTAAATACGAAACGTAGAGTTTCGTTACGAAATAAGTTCTAATATGATACCCAAATCTAACTGTATCGATGAATCTCCAACCTTGACTTCGGAGGGAGTTAAATCTAAGTTACATGCAATACTTGGTCACCTGCATGTATTTGTTTTGCATACTGTTTGTCATGCATTCACTTGGCTAAACTTAATTGTTGTATAAACTTGATTTATGTATGGTTAAGGGAAAATATCTCACTAAGCTAGTTAGCTTATACCCTTGTAGTCTTCTTTCGCAAGTCGACCTCTCTGTGGAGTCGGGCCGTCGTATGCCCGAGGTTAGTTTTCTACATGGAGTCAGTGCGAAAGTTGGATGAGAACAAAGAGTACTTTTGATTAATTATAGATTTGAATATGTAATTTTTATATTAGAAAAACTTTAGACACGTTTCAGACTCTATATTTGTAAACTTTTATGTAAATAGACTATGTGTTATATTTTTTTAATATTATTATTTATCATGAAATGATATTGCTCAAGCTTGTGCACTCTTGGTAGTTAGTAGTAGCTGTAGCCTTGTGTATCATATAAAAGGGTTGTTGATTATAAGGGAATTCAATTTGTAATCCTTTGTACGGTATACGGCAACTGCCACGACTAGCCCCTTTGGGTCGTGACACAAGCACATGCCTAAAATATGAGTAATGAGTGGTTATGTAATGAGATCATACTAGATCGTAACTATTCGTGCCATTCTCCTAAGTTTAAATCATACATATTAATAGGCTAGGCTTCAAGGTCCATCTATTAGATTGAACCTTAGTTGGCATTAGCCGAGACTAGTATTGGTTATCTTCTCAATAGCAAAATGGTTTAGTAATATTTTAAGGTGAAATCTAACTATCAACATTTGCCCCCTAACTCCCATGGTTAAGAATTCAACTAAGGGAGTAAATAAAGCTTAATGCTCAATTTAGGCAGTTAGATGGTTTAAACCAAAAATGAGTTTCACAAATGTCGAGTGATGTAGGAAGGTTTGATTTTTGATTTTCAAATGCGATGAATTGTATCCTAAGAAAAGGGTTGTAGTCTTGTAATTTTCCTGCCCATTCACTTTTTTGTTGTAGCAGGTGCAATAGCTGTCATCCTAGCCATCATTATACTAGAAGGGCTAATAACTGTTAGTAATACGATAATTGTCAAATTTCTAGCAGGTGCACTGAAGTGAGTGAGTTTTTCCCCAACTGTGAAGTGGGTGAATACTTCATGCCATGCTAGAGCTAGAATATCCTACATACTGATTCGGCATTGGGTGATAAGACAAAGTCCTTAACCCTGATGGAGGAAGTCATTCTCCTTAGGGATAGGGAGATTGTAAAGAAAGATGTTGACAGAGTAGGTGGTTACAATAAAAGTCATATTGCCGTTAAGTTATATGATGTAAGTAACAAACAACTTTTCGTATATGGCTCATGTTCCATTTCTGAAATAATTTTGTTTGCTTGTAGATTAGTAGCTATGTTTTAATGGCTTTAGATGAAGCTTAGAAAGAAATGAAGAAGGAAAATTTACATTTTTTCTTCTTTCCTGGAAAGTAAATAATTTATTTGGCTTTGTTAATTTATTGCAAAATGTTGAGGAGGCATATAATTCCTTAAAGGTTCAGACTATTGTGGTTGAGAATGTGAGAATCGAGGCTGAAATGGAGGTTAGGAAATTGTAAGAAGAGCTTTCTGTTAATATGTTGGCATATTCCTTGGTGGCCAATGAAGTCTCTAGCCTCAAGGCTAAGAATGAAGAGCTATATAAGGAGGTTGAGGACTTGAAAGAGGAGCTTTGCTAAAAGCGAGAGGAGTACATAGGGTTAGGATGAAGAATAACCTCGATGAGTGATGAGGAGGATAGGTTAAGGATGACAATAAAGAAATTGGAGATAAATAGCTCCAAGCTCGAGACTTGTGTTGATGAATTAGAGGAGGCAGCAAAAAGGAAGCCCTCCATGGAGGAAGCATTAGAAATTGTGACTCATAGTTGGCAGTATGAGAAATTTCTTTGAAAGAAGCTTTTTTAGGGGGTTTAATAGGCGAGAAAAGAGATTTTAAAGGTTTACCCTAACTATGATCTATCATGCTTAGACTTTGCCAATGTTGATGATAATGATACTAATAGTAGTGATGAAGAAGTTAACGAAGAAGCACAAACAGAAGTTCAAGAACTGGGTCACAATGTTTATTGAAATTCCTAACGATGACAAGGAACCTTCATCTAAGAAGACCCCCTATGTTTATAAAGAGATATCCACCTACTCCATAACCTCTAGTATAAAAAAAGAAGTAAGCTCCAAAAGGGTCCCATCTTCTTTTGATCAGGACAACACTTTTGCCTAATCCAAGAACAAGAATGTTTTAGATTCTTAAGATGACCAATTAATTCATACTCTATTTTTGTAAATGTTGTATGGACTTAATATGGTCGAGAAGTCAACTTTCTGTTGCAATGAGATGGTCGACGTTTATGCCCTTTATTTCCAGCACATTTCATATTACGCGCATATTCTTTCTTTTTGGTAGGTTTTATTTCACATTCATGTTAGATGTCTTTTTGTAGACATAGCGTTCGTTAGCCACATAGGACGTGAACTAGTGTTTTTTCCTTGGTCATGAGATTACTTGTTAAAGGCATAATAGAGTTTGTTCTCTAGTTTCTTGGCATATTTTTAAAGAATAATTGACGTCACTCATCGATAATTATTAAGCTCATTAACTGTTGTAGGTCTGAACTTATTAAATATTAGTATGTTCGCTGTATGCATTGATTGGGAATGTAAACAATGAGAAGTAGAGATACTCACAAACTTAAAATGAGCATTTCATACTTGAAACAAGATGTAGGCCATTGCCTTATGGTGTTCATAATAGAAATAGAAACAAACCATAATTAAAATGGAATTAAGCAAAGTAAAGCTTCAAATTCTCAACATTCCATGCTGTAGAGATGATTGTCCCATCCAGCATTTCTAGGGGATAGGCCCCCTTGCCTACAACTTCTTGGATCCTAACAGGATCCTCTTAATTTACGTCAAGCTTCCCTTGACTCTCTTACATATTAGTTGCCTCTAATTTTTTGCAAACTAGATCTCTAGGTTAAAACACCTTATGTTTTACCTTTTGATTGTAATACTTGGTTACTCTATGCTGATATGTAGCAACTCTCATCCTTGCAATATCTCTTATCTCCTCGATCGTATCCAAATTGGTTGTAAGGCTAACTTGATTAGCCATTATGTTAAATTTCTATGTAAGAAAATTGGGTAGATCCATCTCAATTAGTAGGATGACTTCTGACTCATATACTAGTCTTAAGGGTGTTTCTCTAGTTAAAGTCATATGGGTAGTCTTATACCCCCATAAAAAACTCAGCAATTCATTAGCCCATTTACCCTTGACTTGGCCAACCTTCCTCTTTAAACTATGCAGGATGATCTTATTAATAGTTTTCACTTGCCCATTGGTTTGAGGATGAGATACTGAAGTAATTCAGATGAATACCATGTTTCTCACAAAATGCTTGGAACTTATCATTATCGCACTATGGTCCATTATTGGTAATTATCATAAATGGAACCCCAAATCTTGATATGATGAAGTTGAAAACAAAAGCTTTGACCTTTTGTTTGATGATCCTAGCCGAATATCTCCTCAAGGTCGATAAGATGATGATGTTCTGTCATGCTTTTCATAATCATTTTGTCGACATATGCTTTGATGTTACACTGAATTTAAGGCTTGAACATCTTAGTGACAAGCCTTTGATAGGTTACATTGACGTTTTTGAGCTCAAAGGGCATCACCATGTAACAATTGGTCCCAAAGTTAGTGACAAAGGACATGTGAACCTCATCTTCCCCATCTATTTTGATTTTATTACAAACAGAAAACACATCCATAAAAGATAGTAAGGCATGTTCAGCAATTGAATCAACCATCTGATCTATTCTTAACAAGGGAAAATAATCTTTAGGACATGCCTTATTTAAATCCATAAAGTCTATGCATATACACCATTTGCCATTAAACTTCTTGACTAGCACACAATTGGCAAGCCAAGTTGGACAAGGCTCTTCCCTTATAAACCTTGCTTTTAACAGCCTTTGGACTTCTTCCTCGATGGATGATTACCATTCAAGAGTAAAATGCCTTTTCCTTTGCTAAATTATCTTTGTATTGGGATCAATTTGAAACTTGTGGCCTTTTTTTTTTCTTAGCATTCTATCCTTCAAAACATTGATTATCATGTGTTCCAAGTCGATCTTTTACATTCTTCTTCTTGTTGCCTTTCTAGTCTACTTTACTTTGATTGGCCTTTCATCAAGCTTTAATGTTGTCTTTCTGGCAAATGTAAGACATGGCCTTAGCCTTAAACTTAGTGAAAGTTTTTAGCTTTTTTTTGGCCAAAGACTTAAAAAATTCACTGTGAGGTTTAACTTCATCAATCACAAGATTGAGAGCAATGTTCATGTCTAAGTCCAGAATTTAGACCATTTTGGCCATGAATTAGGCCAAATAGTCCCTAATGGATTCATCTTTTTCTTTTTGTTTTTCTTTTTATTGTGTTAAGGATAGAAGAATCCTTAACTGGAAGCTTACTTGCATGGAAGTGTTACAAGAACACTTTTGCTAAATCTTTGAAACACAAGATTGTGTTTAGCTTTAGATGTTTAAACCATGTACTAACTGCATTCCTCAATGTTGTGGGGAAAGCCTAGTAAGCTACGACATCACTTAGGCCATGAAGCTTTGCCAAGATGCGGTAATATTTAAGATGATCTTCAAGATCCCTTATTCTATCATAAGTCTTAAACCGTGGCAGCTTAATGTACCATAGTATTACTTCGTTCAGAATTTTGGGGATGAAAGGACTCTTCTTCATTTAGAATTGCTTACTCATCAAAGTAGGGATGCTAATACGCGAGGGTCCTGCATGGTTCACTTACTATGGTTACTTTCCCTTATCACTTTTCTTAAGAGCAGGGGCTAAAGGTTCAAGTGTAACTTTGGCTTGCTTTTTGGTAATTTAGGAGAATAGATTGAATCGCTATGATTCTCAATATTGTTATCGTTATATCTTTGGTTTTGCTCTAGATGGACATTTTTATGGAGATGGTTAAGGATCTCATCATGTTTTTTATTGAGTTCATGGTTTTCTTTGGCTAAGTCAAGGCAAAGTTGCTCCAACTTAGCCAAATGCTATTCATCGGTATGCTTACTTCCCCCTCCTTAGTAATGAGGTCAAGATCTAACACTTGCACTTTTCATCGTTCTTGTTTTTGCCATGTGGGTAAGTTAAGAATAAATAAACAGCATCAAATGTTGTCGAGTTATTTTGGAGTAAAGCTTTGTTCTTGCAAAAATGATAAAGGTTAAGTGGTACCTGGTCTAGTTTGGTGTAGCCACTTCGATGCTGAAGTCAGTGGTTATTTTAGAGAGATAAGTGAATGAGTATAAAGTTGAAGGCCATAAGAGTGTTCTTATGGTGCTTTATTTCCATATTTATAAGCAAACATCAGGTGTTTAAAATTCTAGTTAATCATTGGTTGTAGGCTATGTAGAGATCTTATAATCAAGCACATGCCTAAAATATATGAGTAGTGAGCGGTTATGTAATGAGATCATACTAGATTGTAACTGTTTACTCCACCGAATGGTCAAAAGTAATATTAACAAGCCAGGCTTTAAGGTCCATTTAGTGGATTGAACCTTAGTCAACATTAGTCGAAAGTAGTATTGGTCATCTTTTCAGTAACCAAATGGTCGAATAATATTTTAGTGTGAAATTTGACTATTAACAGCTTCTACCTAAAAATTTCCACTATCATTTAGCATAGTCCTAACCATATCTTGTCGAATCCTTTCTTTCTCTCTACAACTCTAATTTGTTATAGAGTGTAGGGAGCTAAGAAGATATGACTAATACCATTTTGATCACAAAAGGTAGCAAATTTATTATTCTCAAATTCATTACCATGATCTAATCTTAAGCCAACAATGTGATAAAGGCATATTTTTCATGTTTTAATGTGCAAATTAAGATCGAATTATTATTGATTTTATGGAAATCATTAAGAGATGGTACTTAATTATTTTCACTTGGATATTTCAAGATTAGAGGATCCAAGAGTGGAATTACGGACGATTTAGAGGAATTTTACGCAAAGGAACGAAGTTCGAATCAACATGCACAAGATGGAATTGAAGGCAGCAGGCCTACAATGAACACCGGCGGCCTTTGATGGCTATGCCGTTAGCCTACAAGTCGGCCTTGCACTTATACCATTGGCCTTCATGAAAAATAGAGAGTTACGCGAGTCAACCTTAATTTTTCTTATAAATAGCTTATGTTTCATTGTTTAGAGGACTTAAGGGTTCTTTTTTTAGAGACTAAAGAATACACTTTCCTTAGACTTAGAGAGTTGTAAAATAGTCTTTAGTTAGTTCGTAAAGAATTCTTCGAGAGAATTCCTTGGATCATTGAGAAGAATTTGCTTTTATTGTGAAGACCAAGTTGAAGTTACAATTAAAGATTATCTTTTTCAACAAGATTTGGTGACATCTATTTCAATTATTCCTATGCAATTTTGTGAATTACTTATACTTTCAAATATGAATTTCCCTGCAATTTCAATTAGTATTTGTGTTTTTGTTTCCAAATCTACAGTTGGGCTAGCTAAATTTATTTGTGGGAATTGTTGAAACCCTAAATAGCTAAGATGATGATTGTGTTCATGTTATAAGATTAAGAGATATATGGATGATTCATAATTGCCATTTCTATGATTTTGATTATAATTTTTAGAAACCTTAATGATACGGGAGTTGATATAGGGTTTGTTAGAAATTCTTAGTTAATTTGATTAATCAATGTGGAAGTAGAGTTAATTGAATTAATTAGAAATTATCTAGAAATTAATGTGATGTTCAGTGATTGATTATTCACTAAGACATAAGGGATAATTGATTTAGGACATTAGACAATCATAGTATCGGGAGATATGTGATTGTAATTTAGAGTCTACTATTAATTGGAAGATGTGGGAGTTGATTAATTAATTAAGAGTTCAAATCCTTAGGTTTTAAGGTATAATAATTTCACTTGAATAACCATATAGCTATTAATCTATATAACAAAATAACAATTTGAATTGGCATAATCTAGGGTGGATTCTATTTTCCTACAATTCTTAATTGATTGCTTAATTTTAGATTTTTCATAGTTATTTTTTTTTTCAATAGTTTTAGAGTAATTATTAGATTAATTAATTTAATTTTTATTGCTTGAATAGTGATAAGAACTAGCATAAGATTAGTAATTTTTTAGTCTTTGAGGGATCGACAACCTTACTTTCTCTATATTACTTGATTTCGACTCAGTATACTTGTTGGAGTATTCATGATTTATATATATATATATTTTAGGAGGAACTAATGCAGAAGCAAAGCCGTATGTTCCTCCAGTCCCCTTTCTAAGAAGATTGAAGCGACAGCAGCTAGACACTGAATTCGCCAAATTCCTAGATGTCTTCAAGAAGCTGCAAATCAACATTCCTTTTGTAGAAGCACTGCAGCAAATGCCTTCATATGCCAAATTCATAAAGGAGTTTCTCATTAAGAAGAGAAAGATTGATGGGAATGAGCCACTAATGCTTACAAGGGAGTGTTCCATGATCCTATAAAAAAATGTATCCAACTTACCTAGAAAATAAAGAGATCAAGAGAGTTTTACTGTTCCTTGCATTATAAGAAATTTTCACTTTGATAAGGTTCTTATTGATTCAAGTGCAAGTATAAATTTAATGCCCTTGTTTATTTTCAGGAAGCTGGAGATTGCAAGGAGACTCATGTCACCTTCCAACTTGCTGATAGGAGTATTAAATACTCAAGGGGTATTGTTGAGAATGTCTTAGTGAAGGTCGACAAATTTATCTTCCCAATCGACTTTATAGTCCTGGAGATGGAGGAAGATAGAGAGGTACCCATGATCCTGGGCAGACTGTTTCTTGTGATAGGTAAGGTGTTGATAGACGTAGAACAGGGTAAGATGACTTTAAGAGTTATGGACGATTAGGTAATGTTTAGTATTTATGAAGCCATAAAGCATTTTGATGATTGCAAATTCTGTTACACTATTGACATTTTTTATGAGATTACCTATGAGTCTATGGAAGAGAAAGCAGGATTGGATACCATGGAATCAATTCATAGAGATTTGGATGATTGGAGCAATGACGACGAGCCTAAAGAAGAAAGTAGGGAACAGGTGTTAGAAATCAAAGCTCGATACTATGAAGAACTAGGCACTAGTAAGCATAAGCTAGTTTCATCATTGACACAACCCTCGGTACTTGAATTAAAACCTTTACCTAGTCATTTAAAATATGCTTATCTTGAAACAAATGATACTTTGCCAATAATTATCTCCTCCTCTTTGACAAGTGACTAGGAGAAACAACTTCCAAGAGTTCTAAGAGAGCATCAAGAAGCCATCAGGTAGACCATTTTAGATATAAAGGGGATTAGTCCCTTAACTTGCACTCACAAGATATTGCTTGAGGCTAAGTGTAAACCCACAGTACAATCACAGAGACGACTCAAGAAAGAGGGTGCTAAAAAAAGGTGGTATGACTGTGGTTAAAAATGAGGATAATGAGCTAATCCTTACTCGTTTTGTGACTGGGTGGAGAGTTTGCATAGATTATAGAAAACTGAATGATGTTACTCATAAAGACCACTTCCCAATCCCTTTCAAAGATCAAATGTTAGAAAAAATTTCGAGGGTATGATTATTATTGTTATTTAGATGGTTTTTTTTTTGTTATAATCAAATTCATATTGCACCGGAGGTCCAGGAGAAAATCACCTTTACATGTCCTTATGGCACTTTTGCCTTGAGGATAATGCCCTTTGGTCTCTGTAATGCACCTGCGATTTCTCAAAAATACATGATGTCTATATTTTCTAACATGTTAGAAGATTTTATTGAAATATTTATGGATGACTTCTCTGTCTTTGGGAAGTCATTTGATTCATGTCTGACTAATTTAGGTTATGTGCTCAAAAGGTGTAAGGAGATTAATTTACTTCTAAATTGGCAAAAATGCCATTTTATGGTAAGAGAGGGAATAGTCTTAGGTCACAAGGTATCAAAAAAGGGGATTGAAGCTGATAGAGTCAAAGTATAGATAATAAAGAAGCTACTACCATCCACTTTAGTCAAAGGAGTCAGGAGCTTCCTAGGGCATGTTGGCTTTTACAGGAGATTTATTAAAGACTTCACTAAAATCTCTAGACCTCTTTGTAATTTACTTGAAAAAGATTTTACCTTTATTTTTTATGACAGTTGTTTGCAAGCATTCAATCTATTAAAGGAGAAACTTACTTTGGCACCAGTGATCGTTGCACCAGATTGGGAGCTTCCTTTCGAGATGATGTGTGATGCTAGCGACTATGCTGTAGGAGTAGTACTTGGGTAGAGGAGCGGTAAGTTATTTCATGTTATATACTATGCGAGTAGAACTTTGAATGAGGCATAGAGAAACTATGCCATGATAGAGAAAGAACTTTTAGCAGTTATATTCACTTATGACAAGTTTAGGCCTTATGTCATAGGTTCTAAGATCATAGTATACATAGATCATGCTACTCTAAAATATTTGTTTACTAAAGTTGATGCTAAACTTAGGTTAATTCGTTGGATCTTATAATTGCAAGAATTTGACCTTGAAATTAGAGATAAAAAGGAAACTAAAAATATAATTGCTGATCATTTATCTCGATTAAAATTGAAGTGTTTAGAGCCACGCAGTAATGAAAAGTTCCCTAATGAACAATTGTATGCAATAGAGATTTGAGGATTTCCTTGGTATGTTAATATAATCAATTACCTGGTTAGTAAAATCATACAATACAGTTTCTCATTTCAAAAGAAAAAGAAGTTTTTATATGATGTGAAATTTTATTTCTGGGATGAATTGTTTCTTTTTAAAAGTTATGCTAACCAAGTAATTAGACGTTGTGTGCTTGAAACAGAACAGCTTAACATAATTTAGTACCGTCATTTTAAAGAAGTAGGGGGCCACTTTGGTGTGGAAAGAACTACAACTAAAATTTTATCTTGTGGATTTTACTAGCCTAGTTTGTTTAGTGATTGTAGGAATTATGTTATACCTTGTGCTCAATGCTAAAGGACCGAGAATATTTCTAAGAGACATGAATTACCACAAAAGAGTATTCTAGTAATTGAGCTTTTTGATGTATGGGGAATAGACTTTAAGGGTCCTTTCCCTTTATCTTTTTCAAACAAATATATACTTCAAGTAGTAGATTATGTGTCGAAATGGATAGAAGCAATAGCTCTTCAAACTAACGATGCTAGAGTAGTAATTAAATTTTTGAAAAAGAACATTTTTTTTCTAGGTTCGGGGTGCCTAGGGCTATTATAAGTGATGGGGGGTTGCATTTTTACAATCGGCAATTTCAAAAATTGTTAACAAAATGTGGAGTCACTCATAAACCTTCTACCCTGTATCATCCACAAACTTATGGACAAGTCGAGGTGTCTAATAGGGAAATAAAGTGTATTTTAGAAAAGACTGTTAATGCATCTAAGAAAGACTAGTCTCTAAAACTCGATGATGGATTGTAGGCTTATAGGACAGCTTTTAAAACCCTTATAGGAATGTCCCCATACAAAATCGTTTATGGTTAATCATGTCACCTACCTCTAGAGCTCGAGCACAAGGCTTATTGGGCCATAAAATATCTTAATTTTGATTTACAAGCTGCAGGTGAATAGCAATTGCTCCAATTAAACCAATTAGATGAGAACAAAGAAGAAGCTTATGAAAATGCTAAGATCTACAAGGAGAGAGCCAAGCAATGGCATGATAAGAACATTCAATAGCGGGAGTTTGTGCTTAGTCAAAAAGTGTTACTATACAACTCTAAACTGAAATTATTCCCAGGTAAGTTAAAATCTTGATGGTTTGGACCATTTGAAATAGCTAATGTTTTCCCTTATTGTATAGTTGAGTTAAAGGTAAGAGACAATCGCACTTTCAAGGTAAATGGTTATCTCCTCAAACACTATTTTGAAGGAGAAAAGATAAACAGGAGCGAGAACCCATAATAAGATTGGAAAAGTCGAGCTAGCAACTATAAACTAAGCACTTCATGGGAGATAACCCATGTCTAACCAAGCTAATTTTTTATTTATTTAGTCATTATTATTTAATTATTTTTTATTTATTATAAAAAAAATATTTTAGGCCGACCTTTGACATTAAGGTTGCCAACCTAAAGAAAAACCAAAAAAAAAAAAAGGAAAGAAAAAAAAAGAGAAAAGCATGAAATTTGAATTCAAGGTCAGCACTCAAGGTCATTGGCTTATTAGCTGACCTAAGCATATACGCCGACAATGTACACCGCTGGTGTACAAAGGTAAATGCCGACGTATAGTACTTTTAAAAGCATGTCCGCCAGTTTTCTCTCTCTCCTCACTCATTTCTCCTCCCAAATCATCTCTTTAGTTTTCTCTCTCAAGATTTCTCTCAAACTCTCGCTCACCCGTACACCCACAACTACATATACTCACTCTCTTCACTTTTTCTATATACATTTCCATTCTTCTTCGTAGATTTATGATTTCTACATTCATCATGCCGTCTAAGAAGATGCAACCGAGAAAGAAACAGAAGACGGCAACCACTTCGTCTTCCACAAGTTCGGGCAGCGATCTATTCTCATATCAGGAGTATGCTAGGGAGAAAAGGAGGATGCTAAAATGGATGACATTCATGAATCAGCAATATCTGGATTGGACTATTTTGCAAGAGTATGGAATGGATGATAGAATCCAGCAAATGGTTCTTAATAAAACATGGTTTCGGTTATTTGAGGTAAAAGAACCAACCTATAGAAACATAGCCATTGATTTTTTGTCCACTTTGCAATTAGAGAGAAGTGGGCGTATGTCTACTTTCACATTTCAGGTTTATGGAGAAATTCATGTGATTCAATTAAGTCAAATTGGTTATTTTCTAGGTTTATATGAGGAGGAGGAAGTCAATTTACCTAACTCTTGGCCTAGTAATATGTCTGCCGAGATATTTTGATTCCAATTGATTCATCTTGGGCAGAATGATTTTATACCTTCAAAGTTGCTTGGCATGACTTTCTTAGCAGTGGAGCACAGGCTACTCCACCATATCCTTGCTTATACTCTCAGTTGTAAAAAGACTAGCCATAGCAAGATAACCAGTTTTGACGTGTTTTATCTATACAGTATGATTTATGGATATTAGATAGATCTGGGAATAGAGATAGCAAATTTTATCTATAGATAGATAAATGATACTAGGACATTGGTTATCTTTTATGGTGGGTATATTACAACATTATTGAAAGGTATGGGGCTTTTTCAAGAGCTGGAAAGGGACAATGGTATCCCATGTAAACCTATTTTTGTTGCATTACTTAGGGGTTAGGGATTGGTCAAGATAAATAATAGGCCCCATCCTATTGATAAGGAGGATATTCTTGAAAATCCTCCTCCTGCTGCTAGAGCATCTACTTCATCTCATCCTCTAGATAGAAGTTATGAACAATTGAGTGCTAAAATTAGAGAAGTCTAAAATGAAATTAGGAAAGAAAGGAAGAAGAATAAGAAGTTCCAGACTACTATGTTCAATATGTTGAAGTTTGCTATCTCATGTTTTCAGCCAGTAGCTGCAGAGCAATTCCATTAAGAGACTTCTAATGCAAAGTGTAGCATCACCGACAGAGATAGTTAGATATTTACGTTCTTTTCTAATGTTTTTATTTTTTTTATTTTCATTTTTCTTTCTTTTCTTTTTCTTTTATTTTGCTGTTTGGTTATTTCTGTTTAGTACTCATCTGTTTGGGTAACTCGGGATTATTAGCTCTACTATGTACTCTTCAATGCACTTTTATATTATCTTTGCTGCTTCATGTTTCTTTACATTTGATTAGATAGGTCAGATTTGAATTCTATGATAACAATGATCTTATGCTTGGAATTTTCATTGTTATTGAAAATTTGAATCCAGGGAAGTACCAGTTTTTCATTTCTTATTGCTGCAAATTTTTATTTCTTCTTAAATATTGAATAAAAGATAGTATAGACACTATCTATCCTATAGTAGAGGGAAAGCATTATAGGAAATGAAAATATCAATTTTGATGTCGATTTTTTGTTTACAAATAATTATACTTTCCTATCAATTTGAACTTTATTTGTTCTTAAGTAACTGGTAATGTTTAGGCCAAATTTTTTCAAAATTTTAAATTTCATGTTTAGAATCTAGAGATTATATAAAGAAAAGAAATTTGTTGATAGCATCTAATTGTGATTTGAATAATTGACTTACTAAGGTGCCTTACTCACCAATGTTGAGATTTTTGTACTTAGTTAAAATTAATTAGTCAATTCTTTAGGAACCTAATTTACCTAATTTTTATCCTTAGAATTTGAAGTTTAAAAGTCGGTCGAGTACTTAAGTGAAAAGTAAATAGGTTTACTTCTATGCAAAGTTAATTAGTATATGGTCCTATTAGTTATTCTAATGGCAATTTAACACTTAGTGAAAGAGGTAAGTGAAGCTTTGAACTTAGTGATTCCTATAAAAGAAGTCCGAAGAATTTTAGTAAACATTCAAAAAATGATGAAATGAGAACTTTTACTCTAACAACTTAAGAAATTGAGTTAAGAGTATTCTAACTTGAATGTTAGAGTGAGAAAGAGTTCATAAGAGTCCCTTTAAAACCTGGTTACTTGGGTGATGAGCCTGATATGTGCTGACTCAATGCACTCACTATAACGAGAAGGGTGGGAAGGTAAAAGTTCAATAGCTAAAGTAATGAAAAAAAAAAGAAAAAAATTTTTTGGAATGGAAAATGGAAATTTTGAATGCAAATAAGAAAATGAATTAGGGCTTGTAATAAAAAGGAAGAAAACTTAGGGATAGAGTAGATACCATATACTTTCATTACTTTGTTAATTTGTTTGTTGGAATAATTAGAGGGATAATATGCTTGCTAACAGTTGTGAAGTTTAAATAGGTGTTTTTCCTTTTAAGATTGAGTATCTACTTTTGAAATAGAAATCTGAGATTAAAAACTTGGATTAAAATTGGTTTTCTTTAGAATAGCTGATTAATTTCAATTGTAGTACTCTAATCACACATTTCAGTTTGGTTAGAGCAGTAGGTATTATAAATTAGTGAGTTTGAAAATGTGAAATATCAAATGTCTTAGATTAGCAATTGGAAACTTTGTACTTTCAATGATAGATTTCTTTAGTTTTGTTTATTTTGCTTGAGGACAAGTAAAAGTTCATGTACGGGGGAATTGATAAGGGCATATTTTTCATGTTTTAAAGTACAAATTAAGATAGAAATATTATTGATTATATAGAAATCATTAAGAAATGGTACTTAATTATTTTCATTTGGACATTTCAAGATTTAGAGGATTCAAGAGTAGAATTACGAATGATTTAGAGGAATTTTACGCAAAGGAACGAAGTTCGAATCAATACGTATAAGATGGAATTGAAGGCAGCTAACCTACAATGAACATCGACGACCCTTGATGGCTATGCCATTAGCCTACAAGTCGGCCTTGCCCTTTGACTGCTGGCTTTCGTGAAAAAAAGAGAGTTACACGAGTCAACCCTAATTTTTCTTATAAATAGCTTATGTTTCTCCGTTTAGAGGACTTAAGGGTTTTCTTTTAGAGACTAGAGAACACACTTTCCTTAGACTTAGAGAGTCGTAGAATAGTCTTTAGTTAGTTCATGAAGAATTCTTCAAGAGAATTGCTTGGATCATTGAGAAGAATTTGCTTTTGCTGTGAAGACCAAGTTGAAGTTGCAATTAAAGATTATCTTTTCCAATACAGAATTGGTGACATCTATTTCAATTATTCTTATGTAATTTTGCGAATTACTTATGCTTTCAAATATGAATTTCTTTGCAATTTCAATTTATATTTGTATTTTTGTTACCAAATCCATCACTGGTTAAATTTATTTGTGGGAATTGATGAAACCCTAGATAGATAAGATGATGATTATATTTATGTTATAGGACTAAGAGATATATGGATGATTCATGATTGCAATTTATATGATTTAGATTATAATTGTTAGAAACCCTAATGATATGAAAGTTGATATAGGGTTTGATAGAAATTCTTAGTTGATTTGATTAATCAATGTGGAAGCAAAGTTAATTGAATTTATTAGAAATTATCTAGAAATTAATGCGATGTTTGGCTATTGATTATTCACTAAGACATTAGGGATAATTGATTTAGGACATTAGACAATCATAGTATCGGGAGATAAATGATTGTAATTTAGAGTCTACTATTAATTGGAAGATGCGGGAGCTGACTAATTAATTAGGAGTTGAAATCCTTAGGTTTTAAGGTATAATAATTTCACTTGAATGACCATATAGTTATTAATCTATATAACAAAATAACAATTTGAATTGGCATAATCTAGGGTGGATTTTGTTTTCCTACAATTCTTAATTGATTACTTAATTTTAGATTTTTTATAGTTATTTTCTTTTCAATAGTTTAGAGTAATTATTAAAGTAATTAATTTAATTTTTATTGCTTGAATATTGATAAGAATTAGCATAGGATTAGTAATTTTTTAGTCCTCGAGGGATCGACAACCTTATTTTCTCTATATTACTTGATTTCGACTCAGTATATTTATTGGAGTATTCGCGATTTTTTTTTATATATATATATATTTTAATCAAATCACAATGCAATAAACTTTTTTGTTTTATATTTTCTTAGGAAAACTTTCAAAAGCTTTAAATCCATCACATTAATGTTGTAAAAACAATACTCACATGAATCTTGGAAAAAGCATCAATAATTAATAGTCCATAGTTATTTCCCTTAAGACTTAAGGTTTGTATAGGTCTAAACAAGTCTAACTGTAGTAACTCAAGAGGTCTATTAGTTGAGATTACATTCTTACTCTTATGTGAAGCTGAAACTAACTTATTTTTATCATAAGAAGCATAATTTTTATTTGATCATTATCATTGATTTTTGATAGACCATTAATTAAGCTATTCTTGGACGATTCACATGCCTAAACACTTTGTGCCATAGATATGTACTATCAAAAAAAGTCAACAAGCAATTGTCAATAAATATATCAAATGGTTTGATCACATAAATGTTACCTTTCCTATAGCATTCAAACAACTTTATGTTAGACGCCTTATCAAATGCAATGCACTTATTTTTCTCAAAAATAGCTTTATAACCTTTATTACACAATTGACTAATGCTTAATAATTTATGTTTCAAACCTTTCATAAGTAAAACATTCTCACTATAGTAAGGGGAATTTCCAATATTACCAAAACTAAGTATTTTTCCTTTACAATTATCACCAAATATTACATAACATTTTTCTCTCCATTCCAAGCCTAAGAACATAGAAGTATCTCCTATCATATACTTGGTGCGTCTATTGTCATGTAAGTAAGTTCCTTTAAAATTAGCTTCTTGTTCTTATAGTCATCACAAGAGAATCAAATACCTTTGCAAACCCAGCAGAGCTTAGGTTCACTTGAAGTCAAGCTCGCAACATTAATTCTCTTTACTCAATCTTTATTGAGCTTGTAATTTTTACAGCAGTAGTGTTTTTCTATATGTCCAACCGTACTACAAATTAAGAAAGCATAGGGGAGATATATAATTATACCTCTTTTGGTTTACTTGATAATTTTTGACATGCTATAGTACCTTCTAACATGGTTTTGGTATGTCCTGGATTGAGCAATGAAGCTTCTAACTTTGCTTCTAAGTTACTCATTTGTTCTTACCTGTACATCTTTTGATTGTAAAACATCTCTTGCTTTGACAAATACTATATTTAAAGAACTCTTTGATGTTTGTCCTTTAAATCCAAGTCCTTGTCTAGTCCACTAACTCTTTGGCTAGCTATCAACATCTTTAACTTTTTCTTCACATTCATTGAACTCAATAGAAGTGCTCTTAATAGATTTAAATAAATCATCAACTCTTACTTTTAGAAGCATTGTTTCTTCTTCTAAAATCAAATTTTCATCCACTAGAGCTTCTTTTTCGACATGAAAATTTTCATTATCATTCTTTAATATGTCATTCTCATCAGTAAGTAGTTTATTAGTCTGACATAATAGTTCCTTTTCATTCTTTTAAGCTACATTTTCCTTATTTAATTTTGAATTCTTTTGTCTAGTTTTAACTAACACTTATAATTGCCCTTGCATTTCATCATATAAATAACTATTTTCAAAACAACTACTATCTAAATTAGAACATACCTTAGAGTTTGCAATTAGATAGAGGTTAGATTCCTCCTCTTCTTATTCTGTAGTTTCTTCTATGTCACTATCAGATTCATCTAAATCACTCTACGTGGCTATCTTAACACTAAAGTTCTTTCTTTTCCTTCTTCTCTTTTATTTATTCCTTTAGTTTATAAGATTTCCTTACATCATTCTTTCCATAAGATGAGTTAGATTTTTTAATATCCACAATTTTCTTACCTTTCCATCTCAGTACACGATTGAGCCTTCTTATTAATAGGTTAAACTCTTCCTCATCACTTGAAACATCACTATCTTACGCTTCCTCATCAGCCTTCTTTTCGTTGTTAGTTTCATCAGCATGCTACAAATCAAACTCATATAACCTTAACTTATAGCTTAGGTTACTAAAAGTGAGTCTTGAAAGATCTTGAGCCTCTTCTAAGACTATTCTTTTGGCATCCCAAGTTCTTGGTAGGATTCTTAGTATTTTCCTAACCTGATTCTCATTAGAAAAAGTCTTTCAAAGAGAACCTAGCTCATTAATAATAATAGCAAAACTATTGAAAACACTTTTGCTATTATAATTTGGTTGAAAATGAAAGAACTCATATTCTTGCAAAAGAATGTTAATTCTTGTTTCTTTTACTATTTTTGTGCCTTCATGTCTCTCTATTAGTTTATCCTAAACATCCTTAGCCATCCTACAAGCAGACACATGATTAAATTGGGATGGTGATATTGCACTTATTAATATGTGTTTAGCTCTCTTATTGATTGAAGCATGCTTCTTCTTTTGAGCATTGATTGGTAGATAAGTCAATTAATAATCTTCATTTTCTATCACTCCCAAGCTTCATAATTAAATCCATCAAAATATCTAACACGAGCAGTTTGCACAGGTTATAAATTTTCAACCATTATAGGATCTTTCTATTACAATTGATAAGAGAAACAAGCTCTGATATCAATTGTTAGGCCCTCTTAAGCAATCAAGAGGTAGGGATGGGGGTGAATTGATTGTTAATAAAAACGAAAGCTTTTTCAATTAAAGTTTTTTTAATCACTTAGTACAATGATTGAAAATTTTCAGATAGATGCCTTTTAAATGAATACTACCACACATATATATATAAAGAGACAATAATAATAGGAGTAAGAGTCAAAGAGGGCTTGAAGACAAGAATTTAGAGTGGTTCGGCCTTATGCCTACATTCACTCATCCAACTCTATTACTGAGATCCAATCACTCTTCTAACTCTACTGCCGAGATCCAATCATCCATACCCAATGTTCTACTAATTTTAAAATAAGAGAATACAAATTCACTTTACAAGCTTCAATCACACTACTTTACCTTTAAGCTCACTATAAGCTATATAGATTTATAGTGATCTACTCCTCTCAGACAATACAAAAAGTATCAACTTGACATAGATATTGTAGAAATTAGATAGAGTTTACTATAAAAGACACTTATTTGAAAATTTTTGTCATTGTACTAAGTGATCAAGAGGACTTTAATTGAAAAAGCTTTAATTTTTATTAGCAATCAATTTACCCCCCTACCCCCCCCCCCCCCCCCCCCCCCATGTTCTAAAGAATAAGCAAATATGATATGAAATTTAAGGATCAACAGATTCCCATGGATATCGTAGACTGAATTACAAATGATGTGGATTCTAAGGCATTCCTAGATATCTAAGGGTTAGATATACATGTTAAGGATTATCAACAAGACATGTCTAGGAGAATTGATTCTATATGCTTAAGTGTAATGATTGAAGCACTATTGAGAAATATCTTGAATTAAAGTTGACTTTCAAGAGAATTTGGAAAAAAATTCCTAAGAATCTAATAGATTATGGTGATCTTAAGAGGCTAATTTGGGTAAGCCTAGGAAAATTTAGGGATTCAAAGTGTAATAGAAATCAAAGAATTAAGGAATTTCTATGTATTAAGTTCCCTCAAGCAACATATGTTGATGATAATAAACATTAAAGTTATTTAATCAAGTTTTTTGAGTTAAATGATTTCAAGATAAAAGTTAGAAGAAAATTTAGAAGGTATTATAAGTTGCTGACATTAGTTAGAAGGAAACTTAGAAGCTAATCAGAAGTAGAAGATATAAGCTAGAAGTATTCTTAAAAGGAATCTGTTGAAGCTAAAAAGGATGATTCTAATAACTTAGAAGGTTATTTAGAAGCTTGGGGAGAAGAAAGTTTGAGAGCTAAGCATGGTGAAGAAACTTAGAAGCAGACTGAGAAGGTATTCTACAATATGAAAAAGAGGAAGAATAAGACTTAGAAGCTGACTTAAAAGCTATCTCAAAAGAACTACATATCGACTTAGAACTTATCAAATTATGGAGTTTTTTTTTTCCTTTTTTCTTATAGGTCAAGCCTAGCTCTACTAGACACATGTATTTAGGTAATACACTATCTTGTTTCACTAAGTAAGATCATTAAAATTTTTTACAACAGAAGTTAGAAGATATTTTAAGAAGAGGTCAAATTTTGTAGAACTAACCAAGACCCATGTTTATCTTCACTATTGACTAAATTCATCAATCAAAACCATTTTAGAAATATTAAGAGATTTGAAATTCAAAGTTGCCATATCTTGTATAGAGATAACTATTATATTTAAACAACAAACAACTCGAGTAAACTTCAAGGAGGTTTGAATTAGTTAAATATCTGTACAATGATTGCTATATTAGCTATTACAAGAGATACATTAAAAAATTCAAGAAAGTCTTCGAAGAAACATGCATAAGAGATCAATAAGCAATATTAGGTTAGAGATATGATGAAGTTTACTTTGCTCAAAATTAAATAAATTTCACTGTTGTTGATTGATTAGCTGAACATAACTTAAAGGATTCTATTGCTGTATTTCTACGTCAAGTTGATATTTTTTGTAATGTCTAGGAGAGTAGAGCATTGTAGATCTATGTAGCTTATAGTAAGCTTAAAAACAGAGTAGTGTGATTGAAGCTTGTAAAGTGGATTTGTATTCTCTTATATTGAAATTAGTGAAACATCTAATGTGGATGACTAGATCTTAGCAGTGAAGCTAGAAGAGTGGATGTAGGACCGACCCACTATAAATTCTTGTCTTTAAGCTCTCTTTAATTCTTACTGCTTTTATTATTGTCTCTTTATGTATATGCATGGTTGTATTCATTTAAAAGGCACTTATTTGAAAATTTCCAATCATTGTAATAAGTGGTCAAGAGGATTTTATTTAAAAAAGCTTTACTTTCTATTAGCAATCAATTCACCCCCCATGCCCCCTTCCTTGATTGCTTAAA
The DNA here is from genome assembly GCA_024138015.1 of Lumnitzera littorea. Lineage (NCBI taxonomy): Eukaryota > Viridiplantae > Streptophyta > Magnoliopsida > Myrtales > Combretaceae > Lumnitzera > Lumnitzera littorea. Next base: position 54,289,647 of record JAMXBB010000009.1, on the reverse strand, counting down.
AGGGATCAACAATTACTTACTGGTACATAGCATTGATGCTCTCTTCTAATCACTTTTAATCCATTTTAATGGGTAATAAGGTCTAACATAGGTAACATTAGTTAACTTCAACCCAATAGTTTCTACTAAGCAAGATAAAACAACTCAATTCTTAGCTATCCATCACATCTCACTCACGTCTAGTTCTATGGTTCTTAACTTATACTTTGATACCACCTAAATAGGGTGTCACTATAGACAACCCTTTTTATGCCACATTTTTATCTTTATTTTTATTTTTAGTCATGTTTACAGAAAAATATAAAAAATAAGAAAATTTGAAAAAAGAAAGTAAAAAATTGAGAAAAATAAAAAAAATAAAAAATTGTTAAAAGTGTTTAAGTCATGTCTCTAGACCATTTAGGGTTAGAAAAGACAATTTTATAGTCAAAGTTATACATGTGATTTAATAAAATTCTAAGTTCTTGAAAAATGGGGTTTATTAGAAATAAATATTATTAGGAGAAGTCTATTGAAAATTTGAATCTTGAAGTGTGTTCATTTAAATTGGTGGAAGTTTATAATTGGGCTTTCATTGAAATTGGAGTTTTAAACAATAAATGGACAAAATAATAGGATTTGAAATTATTGAAATGAACTTGAGTTGAAAAAAATCCTTTTGTACGTATATTTTTGACTATTTAATTGTTTGAGGGGTCTTTGTCCCATTTTAAGCATGAATGGGATCAAAAATCGGATTTAGGCCTGAAAACCAACTTAAATTTGGCCTAGGCATGATTGTTTAAGTAGAATTAAAGTGCATGATATGTTGGGAAATGCACAATGTCTTAGTTGGGTAGGCACATGGTTTTAGGTTAGAAGGTTGTAGGTTTAAATCCCCCAAGCAATAGTGGAGTTTTTACTCTTCTTCAACTCACGATGATGTGCCATGCACATGATCAATCTTTTTCTCCCAACCAAGAATAGGGAAGAAGAGAAGGAAAATCTATGTCTTTCTAAAAACTCAATTCTAGCAATAGATGTCATCAAATCTTTCATTTTTTTTATGGGTTTAGTTAAAATCTTATTCAATCATTATCAAAATAATTAAATCTAATAAGGATTTGTGTAAAAATTCACTTAATTAGGATTTGATAAAATTGAATAATAACCTAAGTCATCTTCAATTTAACTATGGTAGATTTAGATCAATTTGAGCTCCTCAAAAGTTTATCGAGAAAAGAGCTCGGGTAGTTTCAAACATACAACTTCCATTCGAATGACACCTATATATCAATACTTATTACCTTTCCCTCTCTACCAGTTGACCCCCTCTCTCTCTAACCCTTAACCACTTCACATACACCACCAACACAAACTGGATACCATAGTAGACTCACCACCACTCTAACAACCAAAACCAACTCCACATGTGAATTGCCAAGGTCTTAATGTAACCATGGCGTTATAATAAAGTCGCAACTCGATATTTTTGAGTAATAAATTATCATATTAATATATAGTTGCTAACCTTACATCTACATGCATGTGCTTCATTTTTATACTATTTGTATGTTTGTTTTTAGTATTTTTGGTTACTCCATTGTTTGTTATTGCTTTTTGTATTAGACAATTATTACAATAAAACATGTACATATAAAAATAAAAAAAGATAAGAATGAATAAAAATCCTTAGATTTGTAAATAGTTGTTAAACTTTGATTTATAAATACTTGTCAGTCTTAGATGATTCTTTAGTCACCTTTTTGTAATGCTAAGAGTCACTCTTGTAGAACAATCATCCTTTAATCATCTATTGCTCCCATTATAGCTTTGTCGCCTTCATCATGTCTCCCTTTGTAAATGATTTCTTCTATTCTTAGCAATCTAATCATCTATAGTATAAGTTTTCTTTAACTTCCATTAATAAGAAAGGTTTTCAAAAATTTCTCATTAAAAAAAAAGAAAGAAAAAAATTTACTTGTAAATAAGTAATTACCTTTGGTTGTAAGCAACTTCCTTATGTTACCTTCCTCCAAATTTTCATAGATTGTCAACCTTGTAAAAAATCACTCATTCCTACTAACCTATAACTTTCTAGTTCTTTAAATAAATTAGGAGATGTTAATGATCCTACTTGTAACATAGATCTTGAATTTTGTGGTTTTGGCAAGATGAGTGTTTTTGAAAGTTTTTAAAATGAAGATTGTCAAAGGAAAAATAAAAAAGTCTTTAAAGAAAAAAATCTTCAAACAGGTTCAAATTTTATAAGCTTTGTGTTATTGCTTCTAAGTGGTTTGGTCCATTCCTAAAGCCCATAGCCATTCATTCTAAAGCTAAAATGATTGATAGCAACAACTTTAACCCAAGACTTGCTACCATGGAGTAGAAAATGCTAAAAATAATTAAACAAGTCTAAGCCTCACTACTGTTGTTGGGATACTTAATGCTCTACCAATCATTACTAGTAAGTCAATATGAGAATCAAAATGGGATGGGAAACATAACCTTATCCCTTAAGATGGAAGATCTTCAATCAGGCCTTAATCTAGCAGAGTGGAGAAAAGAATGTAAAAAGAAGCAAAGGGTTATAGAAAAGAAGGTCATGCAAAAAGATGTTAAGAAGATGAAAGCACTTGAGGTAGTAAACAAATTAGAACAAGTGTTTAGCCTTCTAGCTTATGAAGATGATGCTATAACGACCTAAATAGTATCATTGTTGTGGTAGATTGCCGTGTACCATATAAAGATCTATGATCAACCCCCTCGTTGATCATAGGTCTTCTATACGACACACAAGGCTTCTTCTACTCAATGTTACCATGAGGCCCATAGATAAATAATATCAAACTTAGTGACTAAAATTTAACATTTAATTACAAAAGCAAAAATGTTAGAGTATGGATGAGTAGAATACCACACATAAAAATATATTACAATGTATTTAAAGTCTTAAGGAAGTCTCCATTAAGGAAGTCTAACTATGGAGTTAACTAAATAAGTAAATATATCTATAAGTCACTGTTACAAAATTCCCTCTTCACTTCTTGAACACACAATTCCCTCTCGGTATGAGACTTACCTCGAGCATTCCTCAGCCTGGATGAAAGAAGAGGTAGTCTTGTAATAAAAGAAATTTGTTAGGGTGTAAGCTTACGCTTAGTGAGTAAATCCCTCCGCCATGTCATATAAACAATATCATTTAAATGTATAACATATGCCAACCAATACATGCAGCGACCTAAGAACTATAGGTAACTCAAAATTATACCCCCAGTAGTTAGGGTTGGAGATAATTTATAGACATAAACTATCAACCAGGTCCTAGCACCTGGGTTTTTATTTCACTTACACCAACGTGCTCAAATCAACTCAAATAAATATATATATATACAGACTTTACTTTTTATAAGGAAAATGTACTTTCCTTTTTCAAAAATCAAATTTATGTCAAAATCTCAAGTCTAGTGGTATGGTGGCCTTTGTAATCCACATCATATGCCCTAAGCAAAAGTCACAAGATACGGCCCTTCGTTAATGGTTAGTGTTCCTTGGCGCCTAGTAAGCCCGAAAGCTCAAGATAAAGGCTCAATAATATAAAAGACACACGTTTGCCTAATCCCAAAAGGAGTTTTCGCTCCTATGAGCCCCTTCCCTTCTTTCGTGTGAGGTGACAGTCGGTATGGTTATACTATAGTCATGAGAAATGCATGATCCATTGAATCTCTTAGTCGGATACTTAATTAATTCAATTTCTATGGTGATCAAACAATTTCATTCCATACAACTATGCATAACTATCATCACAACAATTCTCATTATTATCTTATTAGCAAGTCATGGCATTCAATCATAATACAATGCATATGTATGTCCCATATCCCATAAGCATTCAAGTTCATAGTATAAATTTAAGTGCATTTATGCTATAAGCAAAACCAAGCATGAAGTCATCGAGAATCACTCACTCAACCCTGGCGGATCAATCGTAATAGTCTAAGGGCAGGTCATCTCCCACAATCGGGTCCCTTGAACATCGTAAATACAATAAAGTTAAGAGTTTGAGATAAAGTTGAAAGGCTTACCTAACATTCTTTAAGGTACTTTTAACTTAGTTTCGTATTTTTCCCGATTTTACTTAAAACTTTAATCGCGTATAACTTTCTTATTTTAAATCCAATTTTTATGATCTTATAGTCGATTTTCATGATTTCTGAGTGTACTTTAACATGGTGAGCTTATATTTTTGAGCTAAGACATGAAAATCTATCTACTAGATAGAACAATAGCGGTCCTCAAGTTTTTGAACTCTTTTAAGCTTAGTTTGGTTGTTGGGCTTTTTGTTGTTTTAGGAAATCTTTTGGGCTTGGGCTTAGGACTTTATTCTAAGCTTAAAACACTCTCCAAAGTCAGATTTCAATCCTTGTTTTATGGCCTTGGTGCTATCAACATTTTCTTGGACTTTCATGTGGGTTTAAGTGGTCAAATGGGCTTATTTTTAGTCTATACTAAGGTTAGTGGCTTTGTTGGGCCTAGGAAGAATTATGTGGACTCTTTATGGGCTTCAAAACAACCTTCATTAATAGATTAAGGTGCTGGTCAGAAATTTGGTGAAGGCCTGACTTGGAGTTCTAAGCTTGTTTTGAGTATTTTAGACTCGATTTTGAGTTTTAGGCTTTGTACACTTATTATACTTACGTTGGTTGGTCTTTTCACTTTGTTTACTTGGTTTTATCATATATTTAAGTGAGTTTTCTTTATAGTTCCAAATCTGGTCAGTTTGGTTCAAGGGTCTCCAACTTGGTTTTTCAAGTTCTTTTGTCATTTTCTTAAGTTTAAGTGTTAAATCATGAGCTTATGCTACTCATATTCCAACTCTAACTCAACTTCTCTTCCATGAGGTGATTATTTAGCTCGTGTACTTCAAAAAAATGATAGATCACATACTTATCATAAACACTATGCCATAGTTCATATCTTAAAAAGTTGACTTCTTCATAAAAACTTCATGTAATGGATTTTCTTTTACCTAAAGCTAGATTTGAGCATATGTAACCAAAGGAAATAAAAAATAACACCTAAATACCCTACATACTCTACATGTCCAGCATGTTATACCTTTTGTCCATACACATATTTCATGATTTTCTTAACTTACAAACTTTTATTCTAGGTGTTAGGAATGTATCCATCATAATATCAACTCAATATGCTCGTTATCCATCTTCTATGTAAGAGATTCATAAGCTTACTCCTTAAAGTGGTCTAACTATTTTATCACCTTATGTTCATGTCAATATCTTTATGGAAATATAGTCTCCTATCATGGCATACTAGAGTACTTTAATAAAGAGATAAACTTACTCGTCCTTAGTATGTAAAATAGGTGGTTATGCACTAAGAATTCTCTTTTAGCTCCTTGTTTTCCTCCCCTTTTTCACAAGCTCCAAAGTCTTGATTTTTGAGGTATGTTTTGGGGATGTTTTAAGGTTTCCTAAAATATCTCTTGAAGTGGACAAAATGAAGGTAACAAAGATAACTTTGTGTCGTAAGTGTGTATGCGAAAGTGTGGTGACAAGTGTAGATTTTGTAGGGTTTGGTTTTCTCTTTTGTTTTGTGTGCTTAAAGTAAGAAAAAGGAAATGAAAGATGAGGGAAGAAGAGAGATAGTGTGCTGATTCAAATGGGTGAGAAATGCATCCATAAAGTTCCTTCTTAATGTATTTAACTTGTCACATAAGCCTCACTTTGTAATGATTTGATGATGTAAGCAATATGGGGTGAATAGTAGATGTGAAAGACAAATGGATTGATGGATAAATGACAAGACATGGCCTCCCTCTTGTTTCTTTTCAAACCAGTTACTATAGGGGACAATAGGGCATAGCTCATGTCTTGTCACTTGTTTAAAAATTAAATTAATAAATTGAAGAGATAACTTATCCTTATGTAGTATAGGTTATGGTATGATAAGGAAATAGTTTTATCACTAGCTTTTGATAAGTTATTAAGTGATAGTTGATTCCAACTCTCATTTGATAAGTTATTAAATGTGATTGGTTGGCTTACTTATCCATATGTAACATAGCTTATAAGTGAAAATAAGAGAATTATCTTATATGTAATTCTTTTAAAGTTTAGTTCTTAAATTAATTCATAAATTATAATTTGCTTCTCATAAAAGTTTGAAATTTTCTAAAGTGGAATAAAATTATTCAAAATTAAATTCTCAATTAGTTGCTTAGGGTTACGAGTTCTTAATTATCTTAGGATTTTAGGTATCTTAAGGTCCGTTATTCTTATATTCGAGTTTTTATCGATAATGAACTTTTGAATTGAAAAACTAAGTTTGTTTTTAAATGTAAACTTAAATTCTTAGTTTATTAATCCTTAGGAATGATCGAGAAGTACTCTTAGTTGATTCATGTATCCTTTAAATAGTAAGGTTTATAGATGCATTCCCTAAAAAATTCAAAGCACCTGATTTTGAAAAATATGATGGCATTGGTTGTTTGAAGATTCACATCAAACTTTACATCAAAAGATGACTAAGTACACTAAATATGATAAGTTGATGGTATAGACTTTTCAAGACAACTTAACTAGAGCTACTTTAACATGGTATGCCTAGCTTAATCCTAATAAGATCAATACATGGAATAATTTAGATTGGTCCTTTTATAATCAATACAATTCAACATCTAAGTGGCCCCTTCCATGTGGGATTTAAACAATATGCAAGAAGCCTAATAAATCATTTAGGGAATTTGCCTAAAGATGGAGGGCATGACAGCTAGATTCAATCCTGCTATGCTAGAAAAGGACATGACTTTCATGTTTATCAATACCTTAGACGAACCATATTATGGACACTTGTTAGGTAATGTAGTGGCTCATTTTGCTAACATCGTGGTTGCTAAAGGAAGAATCGAGGAAGCTGTATGGGAAGGAAGGTTAGTGAAGCTGAATCAAATATAAGGGAAGACAGTATCCACAATGTCATCCAATGAAAGCATTATCAATATGGTAAATCCTAGAGGACATGATAAGTGTCCCTCAGCAATAGCATAGAGGCCCTATATTTCTCGCAAGCTAACACTAAGTAGATCATCTCTTAATTTATAGAAGAGGGAGTTTACTCCAATTCCATTACCCATGTCTCAAGCTTTTCACCAATGAGGGGAGGCAAATATAATTCAATGTGAGGTCTTCAAACTAAACTATAGGCTATGGAATGTTGATCCAAAGACCTAATGTAACTACCATATGGGCCAAAAAGGTCATTCTTTAGACACTTGCTCGAGGTTAGAAAGTTAAATACAGGATTTGATTGATGTTAGGTTAGTCCATCTAGATTCTATAAAAATTGCGGCTTCAAATGCTTACAACAAATTTTCCTAAGCTTCTGAAGAATGAAGGCTAATTAGACAAAGCAAGCATCACAAGAACTACCCTGATTAATTTTTATTAGGAGATTGGATTTTTCATTTTTATTATGATTATCTAGAACTATTGAAATAGATTTTGGGAATAAAATTTATCTTTTGCTGCATTTTCCCTATTATCTCATTATTGGTTAAATTATATGTGCAAACTCTTAGGGCAATCTTTTTAAGATAAAGGGGTATCTGGCCCACTAAGGCATCACGGAATGTCCAAGCTTACCATACTAGATTAAGGTAAATGAGATGCAAACAAATGAAATGCTTCAAGTTTTTTTGACAAAAAAGTATCTCATCATTTGAAAAGTTTAAGATGATAAGAGGTAAGCCTTGATAAAAAAACAACCCTAAAACACTCATGAGAGCTAAGAGATAAGAAAGAGACGATAAGACTCATTCCTTAAAGGAGGTTTATCATGCATGTGATACGTATATTGAAAGGATGATTTGCATTCATTTCATTACCTTAAACGCTTTACCCTTTGTTCTCCCCTTAAGCCTTTGAGGAAAGTTTATTGAAAATAAATCTTATCAAGAGCCATCCCACATCGAGACAATGAAGAGGTTAGGGATATCAATTTCAAAGAAAAAGGAAAACTAATTTGGTCATGTTTCAACTACAATTCCAACAACAATCATAAACACTTTGAGTTGCAAAACCCTTATATAAATGAGCTTGAGAAAGATATTGAGTGATCTCCTTATTGAAATAAATAAAAGAAAAGAAAAAAGAAAGTGAAAGAAAGAAAAGAAAAGAAAAAGTGAGATGATCACTTGAGTTTCCTTTTGAAAACAAGCCAAAAATCTTCAATTGTCTCAAAGTATGAGCTTACCCATAATACTACCCTTTCGAAGGTTATCCTAAGGTAAGTAATTGCTTATGTTATTAGGGTAAGTCCATCTTAGTATTTCCCTATTAAGGTTCTTGACTTGTAAACTTGAGTTGAGATGTTAATTCTTTTTCCAAAATTGGCCAATATATCAAGATACACTTTTCTTCAAGTTGATGACCAAAAGCCTATATTACAACTTGATGAAAGACCTATCAAATTGAACAAGTGTATTACTTACAAAATTGACCATAATATTTGGAATCAAAATTGATCATGCACGTAAACCATTTGAGAGTGTGAGGAAGTCCTCTTGAACTAAACAATTCAAAAAATGAAATACTCTTCTTAGGAAGATTATGAAGTATTTTAATACAAAACCAAGTGTAACCCTTAGCATGATAATGAAATTCACTTTAATGATGAATGAGACTTTCTAAAGCAAGAGGAACAAGCGAAGCCTTTTCCTATTCCCACATGAACAATAGATAAAAAATTAAGGATGAATAATGAGTGACTAATGGGCTAAAAAATGAGCATGCCACTTATTTGTAATGCTTAGAGTTAGTAATTTTCTTCACTAGCTAGCAAAGAAAAGATGTCCATAGTTTTTCTAATCAAAAGAGCATTTCTCTTTAGTATTCAAGCAGTAAAATTTGGAGAATTTGTGAAATGAACTTTAGTCATCCTTAGCAGTTAGGAATCGTAGTTATCCTTAAGGAGCATTGATCATTTTATAAAGCTTTAGGAACCTTCGTTATCTTTAGGAACTTTGGGTATTTTATAATTTAGGAACCTTAGTTATCCTTAAACTTAGGAATTTTGGTTATCTTATGATTCAGGAACCTTAGTTATCTTTAAACTTAGGAAATTTGGTTATCTTATGATTCAAGAACCTTAGTTATCCTTAAAAACTTGAGTTATCTTTTAATTCAGGAGACTTCATGATCTTTAGTTAATTTAACTTAGAAACATTGATTATCCTATAGTAGGAGAAAATTTAGGAGCTTCGATTATCCTATGATAATAAATTCAAGGAACTTGAGTTATACTTAGTTCCGAAAATTTAGGAGATTCAACTATCCTTTTTCCTAGCAAAAGTCAAGGAAGTTTAAGAGTTTTGATTAATCGGATTGAGAATTCTTAGGGACCTTAGTCATCCTTAGTCAGAACACTTGATTATTCAGGAGCCTATGTCATCATGCCTTCAAAGGTGTTAAGAGCTTAGACTATCATAGGAAGTTTGGAAGCACTAGCTATCCTCTAATAATAACAGTTACCCCATTCCTAAAAATTTTAGAAACTTCGGTTATCCTGTAAAAGATTTACTATAGGAACTTTTGTCATGATACATCAAGGAACGTTAGTTATCTTAGTTGTTTGAGACATTAGTTGTCTCTTTCAAACGCTTCTATGAAAGTTGTTTTCTTTTAAAGATCTATCCTTTTGAGCAACTAATTCTTAAAGAGATCTATCCTCTTAAGGATGCCTATTGATTCAAGTGAGGACTCTTTTTGTTTGACCTTTCAAGTCAGAACCATTTTTATGTGCTAATTCTGGTTGGGACCTGTTACGACCCGAGGGGGCTAGTCGTGGCATTCGCCGTATACCATATAAAGGATTGTAAATTCAATTCCCTTATAATCGATGACCCTTTTATACGATACATAAGGCTATAGCTACTACTAACTACCAAGAGTGTGCAAGCTTAAGCAATATCATTTCATGATAAATAATAATATTATAAAAACATAACACATAGTCTATTTGTATAAAAGTTTACATATATAGAGTTTGAAACATATCTGAAGTTAGACTAATATAAAAAATTACATATTCAAATCTATAATAAATCAAAAGTACTCTCCATCCTTATCTAGTTCCCACACTGACCCTATGTAGAAAACTAACTTTGGGCATGTGACGACCTGACTCTACAAAAAGGTCGGCTTGCGAAAGAAGACTACAAGGGTATAAGCCTACTAGCTTAGTGAGATAATTTCCCTCGACCATACAATAATCAAGTTATACAATAGTTAAGTTCAACCAAATGAATGCATGATAAATAGTATGCCAAACAAATACATGCAGGAGATTAGGTACTACATGCAACTCAGATTTAATGCCCTCCGAAGTCAGGGTTGGAGATTCATCGGTATAGTTAGATTCGGGCATCATATTAGAACTTATTTCATAACGAAACTTCGCATTTCATATTTAAAATGTAATGGTACATCCATTACTAGCTTTATCAAAACGAGTTCTACATATGATTGTAAGTAGGTTTACGCAGCCCTCACTCACCCCTAAACGAAGGCCTTTAAACTCGACCCTTAGCCAGGCGGTTGGCGCCTCTAACGCCTAGTCATCCCATGGGCCAGGGTAAGATCATATCGCACGTGTACACCGTACGAAATCAATAACAATCAATAATCGACCAACGTATGGCTTCTCGCTACCTCTGTGTAATGTGACTGTCGGAATTAGTTATGCAGTGCATGATTTATGCATGATCTAAGTTAACTTTTCCTAGTCGAATAAAATTAAGTCTTATTTATTTAGTGATCATTCCAAGTCATAAACAATCAATCTAGTGAATCTACCATGCAACAATCATTATATTATTGAAATTTAAAATAAATTCACCATCAATAACAATTATCATGCACAAGCATAACCTAACCTTATACACATTCATTTATAAATCATAGCTTATATTCACTAACTACAAGCATAAACAAGTATGGAATCATTAGGAAAAACTTACTCAGTCATGGCTAGCTTAGAGGTTGTAGTAGTTTGGGGGCAGCTTAGGGTCGATATCAAAGTCACTTGAGAATAATGAACATTTTATAAGTTTGGGAATTTACAGCTAACTAGTGTTATAATTTGTAAGGTTTACTTTACTTAGTTACGTGAAATTGTCGATTTGAGCTTTTTATCGAATCAGATGAAACTTTTTCGTTTTAGTTCAGATCGTTAAGAACTTATAGTCCATTTTGATCGTTTTCGAGTATATTTTCTCGTAACGAGATTCATTTTGGACGTTGTGACTCGTAGTTTAAATTGTGTTATAAAATATCACAAAAATTATTATTTAAGTTTAAAAATTATAAAATATTAATTTTCACTTTTTCTTAACATATTTATGATATACTCGATATTTTTATTGTTTTGAGCATACTTTTCCTATCGCCTTTATTATTTTTTATTATTTCTCATTTTCTTATTATTTATGTATTTCACGATTTATACATACATATATATATATTTTCGGTATACTACGTATATATAATTTATGTTATACGCTACATATGTGTATATATTTATTTTATGAAAACAAACATACTCTTATGTGCATATATATATTCATGTATTTGTATTTATACATATAAATATACTTATATAATTACTGAATACTTAGATATATATAAATAATCTACAAATACCTATTCTTATATTATATATTCAGTATATATATTTACATAGTATTTGTTATAAAATATGTATGCTATATATTATACATATATTTTATGATATATGCGGTATACCGCAATATATACTTTATATTATACATATATATATATGTCCTATTTACATTATTACTTATGGAAATATACTACTACATATATATACTATATGATTACATATATACATATACGAAAATAATTATACATATATACATGACTATTTTTATACTTCACGAATACACACATATATATATATATACTATAGTTATTTAATAAAAATACTTAATACTAATTATATGTATTCAAAAAAAATACATAATACATACTCTTCTATATAATATACCTATGTACATACATGTATACATACCTAGCTTATACATACATATATACATACCTAGCTTATACATACATATATAATTCAATTTATGTATTTATGCGCATATACATGTATTAGTAATGTTATATTTAAAAAAATACTACACAAATACTTCATTTATATATGTATATACTATATAATATACATCTATACTAGAAAAATAAATTACTTACCTATTTCTTTTGATTCTTTCTTCTTCTTTTTGTTCCTTCTCCTCACGTTTTGATTTCTAGAATTCTTCTCTTCTTTTTTGTTTTCAGTTTAGCTTTTATATTCCAGATTTTTCTTCTTTTTTTGAATCATGTGTTCAGCTAATTTAAGAGGAGCAACATAAACAAAAAAAAATCTTATCCTAATCTTTTGCATTAATGTAGATAAGATAAAAGTAATCATTTCAAGGTTTTTATTTTTTTGTTTAATCAACACTTGGCAAATTCAATTCCTCACGTGGGCTGCTGGTTGGGATCTTTTCCAAGACGTGGTAATTGAAGAAAAAGAAGAAAAGAAGGAAAAGAGATAAAAAGAAAAAAAAAAGAAGGAAAATAAAAATTAATAATAAATATATGTAATTTTTAGAAACATAAAAATTATAACAATTCTCATCATAAATTAATTTTGAAATTTTTGTGAAAATTTATCAATTTAATTGGTACTCATTACAATTATAATTTTTACAAGTTATTGTAGCGATTTCGTTAAAATTTCATGCGAATAAGGGATTTAGTCGAAAATTGCAATTGACTATGATTATATTATTATTGAATAATATTTAACTATTTTATGGGTTTATGTTTATAATTTTAAGGTTTCAAATAAATTTGGGTTCAATTTTTGATTAATGGTACATAAACCAGTTTTAGGGTTTTAGTATAGATTTAAGGTTTTAATCAATTCCTAAGATTTTATTATCGGTGTTTTATTTGATTTATTAAATTTCGTAATTATTTTATTGTTACCAGCCTTATCGACTTATTGTACAGTTTAGAACACTCGGATTTGAGTTAGGGTTCAACTACTGATTTTCCTAGGGTTTACAAGACCTTTCTTATCAAACCATCTAAGTCAAAGTCCTATTACCTCACTAGCTCAAGTCAAGTCCTCTTCTTAGCTAACCATTTAAGTCAGAATCCCTTTTTACCTATTAATTTAAGTTGGGACTCGCAAAAATGGGCAGTTATTAGCACCCCATCTTTTCCATTCTTTTATATTTATTTTTTATTTTCTATCTTTAGCTAGGTTTATAGAAAAATAAAAAAAAATTGAAAAATTAAAGAAAATATCAAAAGTGTTTGAGTTAAGTTTGTAGTTCATTTAGGGTCAGAAAAGACAAATATATAGTTAAAGATATACATGTGATTTAATAAATTCTAAGTCCTCAAAAAATGGGCTTTATTAGAAATAAATATTTTTAAGAGAAGTCTAGTGAAATTTTTGGAATCATGAAGCATATTCAATTATAGTTGGTAGAAGTTTAAAATTGGGCTTTCATTGGAATTGGGGTTTTAAAAAATAAATGGACAACATAATAGGATTTAAAATCTATTGAAATGAACTTGAGTTGAAAAAATCCTTTTACATGTATACTTTTTACTATTTAGTTTTCTTAGGGGTGTTTTAGCTATTTTAACCATGAATGTGATTGAATTAGATTTGATCTTGAAAACCCAGCATAAATTTAGCCCAGGCATGATTGTTTAAGTAGCATTAAAGTGCATAACATGTTGGGAAATGAGCAATGGCTTAGCTGGTTAGGCACGTGGTCTTGGGTCAGAAGGTTATGGGTTTGAATCTCCCATGTAATAGGGGAGTTTTTATTTTGCTTCAACACACGGTCATGTGCCATGTATGTGACCAATCTTTTTCTCTCAGCTCATAATAGAGAGGAAAGAGAAGGAAAATCTATAGCCTTCTAAACACTTGATTCTAACAATAGATGTCATCAAATCTTTCAAATTTTTTTTTTTTTGTGGATTCAATTAAAATCTTATCAAATCATTAACAAGATAACTAAATCTAACAAGGATTTGTGCAAATATTCATTTAATAAGGTTTTGATAAAATTTAATTAGAACCTAAATCATCTTCAATTAGGCTATGGTGCATTTGAATGAACTTGAGCTCCTCAAAATATTTGAATTGTAAAGTTTATAAAGAAAAGAGCTCGAATAGCATCAAACACACAATTTTCATTCGAACGACCCCCACACATCTATACTCACCACCATCTCTCTTTATTTGTCAACCTCTCTCTCTCTAACCCATATCCACTCCATATATCCCACCAACATAAACAAAACACTACAGTTGATTCACCATTGCTGTAGCAACTAAACCCAACTCTATGTGTGAATCACTATTGTCCCTAACAACAACCATGACTAAACCCCAACTAGCATAAGCTACCTTTTGAAACACCACCAACTATACTTCCCTAATCAAAATAAACACCACAACTGTATTCCTCACACTTAGAAACCGCTAAACACCTGTAGCGACCTTAGGAGGGGTCTGGTAGTATTGCCTAGAATTTCCATATCACGTGTGCACCCATGTTAAGAAAATCGCCTTGCAAGTCAGAGATTGCAAGACTCTAAATAGTTATTCGCTAGGGTCTTCAATTTTAGTTCATTGACTCATTATATAATATATATAATTATGGATATCCAATTTTTCCACAATTCTTTAGAACCGTAGAGAATTGGTATCCCCTACCAAAATAATGAAATAAGATAGACAATTTTAGAAAATTCTAAACTTACTAAAGATACTAAACTTAATTGAGACATTAGTCTTTTTTCAAAGCATTCCGAATTAACTACACAATATTTTCATCATACCGATTCAATGGTAGCACTCTGCACTCGATTCCTATGCCATTCCCAACTATTGATCAACCTGCAAGGAAAAGAACTATTGGGGTGTAAGCTTACGCTTAGTGAGATAAATGCCCTCGTCAATACCACATAGCAAAAGTTTATTATATGCACAATCATATGAATGCATGAACAATCAGTATGTCAAGCAACACATGCAGTGACTTAGGAACTACATACGACTCAGAATTACGCCCCTTGAAGTCGGGGTTTGGAGATAATTAACCGACCCAAACC
Organism: Lumnitzera littorea; assembly: GCA_024138015.1. Lineage (NCBI taxonomy): Eukaryota > Viridiplantae > Streptophyta > Magnoliopsida > Myrtales > Combretaceae > Lumnitzera > Lumnitzera littorea. Next base: position 54,274,441 of record JAMXBB010000009.1, on the reverse strand, counting down.
AAAATCCGGGTTCTAGACCTTAGGTTTTATTTCATTTGCACTATCGTGCTTATGCCAAAACAAAACTCTCTCTCTCTCTCTCTCTCTCTCTCTCTCTATATATATATATATATATACACCAAAATCAAGTCATATCTTTTAAAATCCCAAGTCTAGCGGTGTGGTGGCCCCCGCAGTCCACAAACACACGCCCTAAGTAGAAGCCACAAGACTCGGCCCCTCGCCAGTGGATGGCATCTCCCGGCACCTAGTAAGCCCATCAACTTAAGATAGAGACTCAATATATATGATAGCATAGCTAGTGCCCAATCCTGTAGGAAACTTGTATTCCTGTGAGTCCCTTCCCATCTTCTGCGTGAAGCGGTAGTTGGTGTTATCCATATACAATATGGGGTATGCATGATTCATTTTGATTTCTTAATTGCATAAGTGATTAACTCGATTTTCAAGGTAATCAGACAATTTCATTCCATACAATTCATATGTATATATAATGCAAGCAATTCCCCTTATTAAATATACCTAAACAAGTCATCACATTTATCCACAAATTCATACACATACATCTCCCATATCCCACAAGCATCAAAATTTATATATATAAGTTTAGGTGCGTCTATTCTACAAGCACAATCAAGTAAAGAGTCATTGGGAATTTACTCACTCTACCATGTGAGTCAGTCAAAGTAATCCAGAGGCAAGTCGTCTCCGTACATAGTGTCCTCTAGTCATTGAAATAATTTTTATAAGGAATTGAAACAAACTTAAGAAACTAAGTAAATTTTTCTTAAGTTATGCTCTTGACTAGTTTTTGAAATTTTTCTCGGTTTTTTTTACCTAAAGTTCAATTACGTATAACTTTTTCGTTTTAAATCTGATTTTTATGATCTTATAGTCAATCTTCATCGTTTTCGAGTGTACTTTAATGTGGTAAGGTTAGATTTTCGAAATGAGGTATACAATTCTGTCCATGGGTCAGAACAGTAGCGTTCCTTATGTGTTGGAGTGTTTTTGGGCCTTGTTTGGTAAATGGGCTTTTTAATAACTTAAGAAATTCTTTGGGCTTGGTCTTTTGATTTTATCCTAAGCTTAAAATACTCCTTAAGATTAGATTTACAACTTTGATTTATATTCCTAAGGCTAACAATCACTTTTTGGGCCCTTTAGTTGGCTTAAGTTGTTAAATGGGCTTGTTTTTTGTTCAAATTAAAGTTAGTGACTTTGGTGGGCTTATGGGGCCTTAGGTGGATTTCTTATGGGCTTCAAAACAACCTCTCTTGGTACTTTAAGGTGCTGGTTATATTTTTATTGAAGGCCCAACTTAGAGTTCTAAGCTTGTTTTGAGAGTTTTAAGCTCGGTTTTGAGTTTTAGGCTTTATATGCTTATCATACTTGCTTTGGTTAATCCTTTCACTTTGTTCATTCACTTTTATCATATTTTTAGGCTTCTTTCTCCTACGTTCCAGATCTGTTCATGATGGTTCCAAGGGGTCTTTACTTGGTTTTTTAACTTGTTTCATCATTTCCTTAAGTTTAGGTGGTAGATTATGCACTTAAACTACTTATGTCCAAATCTTAACTTAAGTTTTCTTCCATCAAATGATCCTTTAACTCATGCTCCACATAAAGAAATAAAAGATCTTATACTTAATAAAACCTCCATATCATAGCTCATGTCATACAAAGTTGGTTTCTTCATAAAACCTCACATGATGGGTTTTTCTTTAACTTAAGTCTAGATTTGAGCATGTTTAACTTAATGAAAACAAAATCAACATCCAAATGACTATGGAACCCTCACGTCCAGCATGCTTATCCTCCATTAAAGTTCTCATTTCAAGATTTTCTTAGATTAAAATCTTCCATTCAAAGCATTAAACAAATGTCTTTACAAAACATCAACTTTACATGGTCATGTTTCAACTTCATGTAAGGGTTTCATGGTTTGTTTCTTAAAACGATTTTTTTGGTGCTATAACAACTTAAACCTTACTTATATCTTCAAGAAATCAAAGTCCCCTAACATAAATACTAATCCACATATCATAAGAAACACTTACTCGTCCTTAAAGCAAAGTTTGGTGGTTGTGCACTAAGGTTCCACTTAAGCTCTTAACTTTGCCTCCTCCTTTTTGCCACCTTTTGAAACCCGAATATTTTGGTCTTTTGGAATGGGGTTCATGGAAGATTCTAATGGTCTTAAAAGGTCTTAGATGGTGAAAGAAAATGACACAAGAATAAAAGAAAAAAATGCCGTGAGTGAAGTTTCAAGAATGGAAGAAAAGTTGATTTTGTGGGGTAAGGTTGTTTCTCCTTTTTATGTTTGTTTCAAAGGAGAGAAAGATGAAGTGAAAGTAAAATTGAAAGTGAGAGAAATGATGGAGAGAGTGGCCCGTTGGAAATGGAGAGAGAATGAGTGTTTAAATGTCTTGAAAGTGTTGTCTTGTAGCTTACACAAAGTCAACAATTGCAACTCTTGATGATGTAAGCATTGAGGGGTGAATAGTGATGTGTAAGAAGAAGTGATTGATGGGTGAATGACAAGTGCATAGCCCCTCTTTCTCCCCTTTTTAGATCTGCCATTTAAAGTCTTTTTAGGCCATGTAGTGGTCTTGTCTCATTTATTAAAGTTAAGCTTATGAAAGCTTGTGAAAAATTGTCCATATGTAGTATAAGTGAAGAGGTGATAAGGAAATTGTCTTATCACTAGATTTTGATAAGTTATCAATTGATAAATGATTCTAACTCTCAATTGATAAGTTATCTAAGGTGATTAGTTGGTCTACTTATTTATGTGTAAGGCTTATACATGAGGATAAGGGTATAGCCTTTTAGAAAATTGTTTTAGGGTTTTTATCTTATATTGTTTTGTAATTTATGATTTGATTTTTGTAGAATTGTGAAATTTTCTAAAGTTGAATGAAATTATTCAAACTAAATTATCGATTAATTATTTAGGGTTAAAATTCCTTAATGGTTTTAAGGTTTAGGGTTTTAAGTGACTTTAGAGCTCGCAGTTCTTCAAGCTTAGGTTTTATCGTCAATTGGCTTTTGAATTGTAAAAATTTAATTTGTTTCTAAATATAAACTTAAGTTTTTGTTTTAGTTGATCTTTAGGAACGTTTGGAAAGTACTCTTAATCAAGTCTTAGGCCCACTAAAAGTAGGGTTTACAACACCCCCTTTACACGCATTATGCCAACCTTAATCATAACACCTAAACACCACCACCATCATCTATCTTTAGAACATCACCAAACAGCCACCACAAATTTAGGCATTGGTGTTAAAGCTAGTTTTGTCAATAAGATTCTCGCGGATCTTGTAGCGACCCTAAGAGGGGCTTAGTAGTATTGCCTAAAATTTCCATATCACGTGTGCACCTATGATAAGAAAATTGCCTTGCAAGTCAGAGATTGCAAGACTCTAAATAGTTGTTCGCTAGAGTCGTCAATTTTAGTTCATTGACTCATTATATAATATATATAATTATGGATATCCAATTTTTCCACAATCCCTCAGAACCGCAAAGAATCGGTATCCCCTACCAAAATAATGAAATAGGATAGACAATTTTAGAAAATTCTAAACTTACTAAAGATAGTAAACTTAAATGAGATATTAGTCGTTTTTCGAAGCATTCCGAATTAACTACACAAGCTTTTCATCATACTGATTCAATGGTAGTACTTTGCACTCGATTCCTATCCCCTTTCCCAACTATCGATCAACCTGTAAGGAAAAGAACTGTTGGGGTGTAAGCTTACGCTTAGTAAGATAATTACCCTCGTCAATACCATATAGCAGAAATTTATTATATGTACAATCATATGAATGCATGAACAATCAGTATGCCAAAAACGCATGCAGTGACCTAGGAACTGCATACGACTCAGAATTACGCCCCCTGAAGTCGGGGTTTGGAGATAATTAACCGACCCAAACCAAAATCCGGGTTCTAAACCTTGGGTTTTAATTCATTAGCACTATTGTGCTTAAGTCAAAACAAAACTATGTATATATATATACATATATATACTTTCATTACCGAATCATATTTTCAAAATCCCAAGTCTAGCAGTGTGGTGGCCTCCACAATCCACAATCCACAATCACATGCCCTAAGCAGAAGCTACAAGACTCGGCCCTTCACCGACGGTTGGTGTCTCCCGGCGCCTAGTAAGCCCATCAGCTTAAGACAAAGACTCAATATATATGATGGCGTAGCTAGTGCCCAATCCTGCAGGAAACTCGTATTCCTGTGAGTCCCCTCCCATCTTCTGCGTGAAGCAGCAGTCGGTGTTATCCGTATGCAATATAGGGAATGCATGATTCATTTTGAGTTCTCAATCGTATAAGTGATTAACTTGATTTTTAGAGTGACCAAACAATTTCATTCCATACAATTCACATATATATATGCATTACAAAAAATTCCCATTATTATATATATTTAAAAAAAAAATCATCGCATTCATCCATAAATTCAAACACATGCATCTCCCATATCCCACAAGCATCTAAATTTATATATATAGTTTAGGTGCATCTATTTTACAAGCACAATCAAGTAAAGAGTCATTGGGAATTTACTCACTCTGCCATATGGGTCAGTCAAAGTAATCCCTTGGTCATTGAAATAATTTTTATAAGGAATTGAAGCAAACTTAAGAAACTAAGTAAATTTTCCTTAAGTTATACTCTTGACTAGTTTTCTAAATTCTTCCCGGTTTTTACCTTAAGTTCAATCGCGTATAACTTTTTCGTTTTAAATCCGATTTTTATGATCTTACAGTCAATATTCATCATTTTTGAGTGTACTTTAATGTGGCAAGGTTAGATTTTCGAAATGAGGTATACAATTCTGTCCATGGGTCAGAACAGTAGCGTTCCTTATGTGTTGGAGTGCTTTTGGGCTTTGTATGGTAAATGGGTTTTTGATAACTTGAGAAATCCTTTGGGCTTGGTCTTAAGATTTTATCCTAAGCTTAAAATACTCCTTGAGATCAGATTTACAACTTTGATTTATATTTCTAAGGCTAACAATCACTTCTTGGGCCCTTTAGTGGGCTTAAGTTATCAAATGGGCTTGTTTTTGGTTCAAACCAAAGTTAATGACTTTGGTGGGCTTATGAGGCCTTAGGTGGATTTCTTATGGGCTTCAAAAAAACTTCTCTTGGTACTTTAAGATGCTGATCAGATTTTTATTGAAGGCCCATTTTAGAGTTCTAGGCTTGTTTTGAGAGTTTTAAGCTCAGTTTTGAGTTTTAGGCTTTATATGCTTACTATACTTGCTTTAGTTAATATTTTCACTTTGTTCTTTCACTTTTATCATATTTTTAAGCCTCATTTTCCTACGTTCCAGATCTGTTCATGTTGGTCCTAAGGGGTCCTTACTTGGTTTTTCAACTTGTTTCATCATTTTCTTAAGTTTAGGTGGTAGATTATGCACTTAACTACTTGTGTACAAATCTTAGCTTAAGTTTCCTTCCATCAAATGATCCTTTAACTCATGCTCCTCATAAAGAAATAAAAGATCTTATACTTAATACAACTCCCATATCATAGCTCATGTCATACAAAGTTGATTTCTTCATAAAACTTCATGTAATGGATTTTTCCTTAACTTAAGTCTAGATTTGAGCATGTTTAACTTAATGGAAACAAAATCAACATTCAAATGACCATGGAACCCTCACATCCAGCATGCTTATCCTCCATTAAAGTTCTCATTTCAAGATTTCCTTAGCTTAAAATTTTCCATTTAAAGCATTAAACAAATGTCCATACAAAACACCAACTTTACATGTTCGTATTTCAACTTCATGTAAGGGTTTTATGGTTTGTTTCTTAAAACGATTTTTTGATGTTCTAATAACTTAAACCTTACTCACATCTTCAAGAAATCCAAGTCTTCTAACATAAATATTAATCCACACATCACAAGAAACACTTACTCGTCCTTAACGCAAAGTTTGGTGGTTGTGCACTAAGGTTCCTCTTAAGCCTTTAACTTTGCTTCCTCCTTTTTGCTTACCCTTTGAAACCCGAATCTTTTGGTCTTTTGGAAAGGGGTTTATGGAAGATTCTAATGGTCTTAAATGATGAAAGAAAATGGCACATAAGAAAGGGAAAAAAATGCCGTGAGTTGAAGCTTCAAAATGGAAGAAAATGGATTTTGTGGGGTAAGGTTGTTTCCTCTTTTTATGTTTGTTTCAAAAGAGAGAAAGATGAAGTGAAAGTGAAATTGAAAATGAGGGAAATGATGGAGAGTGTGGCCGATTGGAAATGGAGAGAGAAGGAGTGTTTAAATGTCTTGGAAGTGTTGTCTTAAAGCTTACAAAAAGTCAACAATTGCAACTCTTAATGATGTAAGCATTAAGGGGTGAATAGTGATGTATAAGGAGAAGTGATTGATGGGTGAATGACAAATGCATGGCCCCCCTTTCTCCCCTTTTTAGATCTGCCATGGGAAGTCTTTTTATGTCATGGAGTGGTCTTGTCACCTTTATTAAAGTTAAGCTTATGAATTCTTGTGAAAATTTGTCCATATGTAGTATAAGTGAAGAGGTGATAAGAAAATTGTCTTATCACTAGATTTTGATAAGTTATCAATTGATAAATGATTCCAACTCTCAATTGATAAGTTAGCTAAGGTGATTAGTTGGTCTACTTATTTATGTGTAAGGCTTATGCATGAAGATAAGGGCATAGCCTTATAGAAAATTGTTTTAGGATTTTTATCTTACATTATTTTGTGATTTATGATTTGATTTTTGTAGAATTGTGAAATTTTCTAAAGTTGAATGAAATTATTCAAAATAAATTATCGATTAATTATTTAGGGTTAAAAGTCCTTAATGGTTTTAAGGTTTAGGGTTTTAAGTGACTTTTGAGCTCGCAGTTCTTCAAGCTCGGGTTTTATTGACAATTTGCTTTTGAATTGTGAAAATTTAATTCGTTTCTAAATATAACTTAAGTTTTTAGTTTAGTTGATCTTTAGGAACGTTCGGAAGGTACTCTTAATCAAATCTTAGGCCTACTAAAAGTAAAGTTTACAGATCTCTAATTTCTTATTCAATTGGGTGATTGGAAAGTCTTGTGCGAAGCTCTTGTCGCTATTGCATCTAGTTTTGGTAGGATCCAACCTTAACTCACTTGGAGCCCTACGACTTGCAACCAAACCTACCTACATGCCCCTAAACTTGGTTCCACTCGTGATTAACATTAGGTAGGTTTTATTTTTATTTTGTTTCTTTTATTTCTCTTATTGTTATTTTAGTTTAATCATACTAACTTTATTTGCTTTTCATGCTAAGTTTTAGTTTTAATTATTGAAGTTTGTTCTTTTTCTTTTTTTTTTTGTTCCATTATTTGCATATTGTGTGCCTATTACTTTTGCATTATTCATGTCTGCAAGATAGGATAGGGTTGCATGACTGGTCTTATTGATTAAAATTGCATGTTTACTAGCACAACTTTTGTTAATTCAAGACACAAATGCAGTTTGTAGGCTTATTATTTATCCAATTAGCATGTGGTGTCATAAAGTTAGTATTCTTTTTTAAATTACATCTTTTCACAAAAATTGCATATTTTCATAAAAATTGCACTTTTAATAAAAATTTCATTTCTTAACAACTTATAAAACTTTAGGGTTGTGTCTAGAAAAAAAAAATAAAGGAATTTTTGGTCTTCTAGTTGGATATTTCAATAAAAAATCTTAATTTGGATTTTTCTGAAATTATGTGTTTTTTTTTTAAATTGGATAGTAAAAATGAAGATTTTTTTTCTATGTTTTTTTTAATAAAAATAATTGGAGAAAAATGTAACTTTGGCCTTGTTTTCAAAAATAAAATTTATCTAAGCACTACAATATTCTAAAAAGGAGAACTATGTTAGTTTTTTGAAAAACCCAAATCTTAATTTTTACAAGTTTTCACTAGTTGGTGAATCTAAACCATATTTTTTATTTTTTAAACATTATTCAAAAAAGAAATGATTTTACTTGAACTTGGTATAAGTTATATTATAGAAAAATCAAAATAGATCTTAATAGTCACATCGTAGCTTAGTCTTAAAACCTTAATCAGGTTAATTACCTACTTTTAGGTAAAGGTCAGTATACTATGAGAACTTAATCTTCAACCATCTATCGAGGTCTCAGAATAATGGCACATTCATAACAAATATAGGACTTTGAAAATATGACTTAGGAAGTGAGGAAACAAAGTGCTCATGAGAGTACAAGCCATGAGTACTACTACGTAATTGTAGTTACTCAAAATCGGTAAATTTAAGCTTCCAAAAAATATTCTTGGAATCAAATGAGTTTTTAATATAAGGTGACAAAAGCTAAAAAAAATATCCTCGTAAGGTTTATTCTATAATATAAAGTAGGAAAAGTTTTGAATTTAATAAGAACATAGTTTTATCCAACAGCAAATATTTTTAGCATAAACCTAAGATGTGAGATTAGAATGTGGTGAGACCTTAAAAATAAAATACGTGATCTATATAAATAATCATTTGGTATAAATTGAGAATAAAATAACTAATATAAGTATCATGTGTTTATATAATACTTGAAGTTGGAAATAGTAATGTTTAATATATAAATATACATAAATCAATATCTTAATTAAGTAAGACGATAAAAGAATTGTATAAACTAGATGGAAATTTGATCTTTGCTAATATAGGTTGTAGCATTTGGATGAAAAATACAAAAATAGGAGTCTCGAAACAAAAGTTACAAGTATTATGCAAATTAGGAAGGAGATGTGTATTTAAGAATGGAAAATTCTCAAGGCTATAAAAACCCATCTCTCCTATATGTTAAATTCTTTTAGCAGCAAAGGAGAGAGATTAGGAGCTAGAGAAAACATGAAGGCTTAAAAAAGGGAAGGACTAAAGAGGGGGAAAGATTTGGAAGACAAATAGTATAATTTTGGAGTTATTAGGTTCTAATTTAAGTGAATTCTAGAAAAAAACCAAGATCACCTGGTAATAATGGATGCATCACCAATCGTGGCTAGAAACCCTAATGCTAGTATGTGTCCATTTTGCCTCCAAATTTTGATAATATTTTGACAATAGTAATTGAAGTCCAAAAATTATGAAACTTAGTTTCCTTAGGTATTTTTGAATGTAGAATCCAGATATTGAAAGAAAATTTTAAGATTTAAAGAAAAAATATGGGTTCCTTAAGAAATTGGTCTTACAAATGAATATTGCACAAAATTTTAAAATAGTAAACGATATAGTTTCTACTTTAATTTCCATACACAAGTTCCTAAAAAGAGCTTACTTTATTATAAAGATTTTTGAAAAACTACGAAGTTGAATTTTGGATAATTTTAGCTTAGATGGAAGTAATGAGTTAGAAATGTATGAGAATGATATTTCCTTAAGTAATTTCATTTGCATATGTTATAATCTAGTTGTAATTGGGTTTTGGAATACTAGATTAGTTTGGTGGAGTATAAAAATAGGGAGTTGGTGTTGAATTTTGGTGATTGGATAATTTATGAAGTGTATCATGTAGGTAAGAATGCGAGTTAGAAAGTGGGTCAAAACATTAGGTAGGTGAAAATATAAAATAATCTAATGTGTAGAACTTAGGTCAAAAGCTAATGTTGGAGGTTGGCTAATTTTGTATAAATATATGTATTTTCATAATAGTCCTTTATAATTTCTATATGCATCTAGCCATATAATTAACTTAGGAAATATATTAGTGATATTATAGTAATTGGACATTTAACAAGTGTTTTATAGAGATCTCTTAACTTAGAACTAAAATGACTCAATAAGGAAGTGAGATATAGTATTGTTTATGTATATGTTAAAATGGTTAGAAATTGTATTAGAAAGTACACTACAAGAACCTTATATATGAAAGGTAAGTTAGAAATAGGGTTAGAAAGTATCCTGAACTATAGTTGCACTAGAAAGAAGTACACTAAGTTCTAAACCCCAAGTGTAAGTAAGTTAATAATCTTGCTAAGTGGATAAGTAAGTGGATTGTTTGTGTTCTAAAGTAGATTTTATCTACTCTTAACTTGTCTAACTACATTGATTGTTTGTAATTTTGTGTATGAATATGACATGTTGTTCAATGAGCTGTAGAAATGATTCCTAAGCTTTTAGGTATATGTGTTGTTAGTTAACTCATGTATTGTGAATGTAATATGTGTTGTTGCTAGCTTGTTGTTTGATATTATAATGCTGGTTCTAAATTAACTTGACTTAAGATAAGGTACTAACCTTGCTTTCTAAGGTGTTCAATTAAGTGAAACCAATACTAAAGCTTTAAAATTTGAAAGAAACATAAGTTAAATTAAAAGTTGGATGAAAGAGCAAACTTGCTTAGTAATTTGCTGGGTATTGCTTAGTATGTGATTTGATGCATTCATGGCATAGCATGAAAAGGACCTATGGGTTAAGTGATATCAGGCAAGTATACCTATCAATTTTAATATAGCGGATGTGAATCCGAGTCGATTCTTCAGAGACTTCTAGTACTAATATTAACCTTAGCTCTATTATCTAACCAGAAAATTGTGATGAGTTGAATGAATTAAAAATACTGAAATTAACAAACTAAACTAATTATGGGACTTGATTAAGCAATTTAGAAAGCAATAAAACTAAGAACGACTTCAAGAAGATAATAACGTATTTAGGAATTATTTCCCCTAGTGTTTAACATGTGACTGCTTAAAATATATTCAATTCAATTTCTATTATTCTTGACCGGAGGAATTCACAATTAAAGTTAATACCTTTCTCAAGCATATTAACCCTAATTCTAAATTATTTACCAGAATCTCTTCACTTAGTAATATAACTTAGAATTGCATTAATGTATAATGAATTCCCACACAAATAATTAACTTTCCGGAAGAAACATGTATCTTATCTCTAAGTATACATGTAATTCTCTTTAATTATGCCTAGATCTAATTACACATGCAATTTCTCAATCATCATGCATAATATCATAAATTGATACTCTAGAATTATCAATCAACAATTAAACAACATAATTGAATCAAGAAAAGATAGAAACTTTATTGAAAATTATCAATCAATCAATAGTCACATGAAACCCTAGGTTCCATAATCCTAAATATACGAATTCTAAGCTATCATAATGAATCTAAAAACGAGTTCCATCAAAAACGTAAAATAAAACATGGAAAACACCCCTTTAATTGATGAACAATCTCTCTAATCTTGAAGTTGGTGTTGCTTTCGCCTTTTTCTTCTCTTTCTCCTTAAGTCTCTTCTCTTCTCTCGTGTCTCGTTCGTTTTCTCTAATGTCTCTCTTCTTGTCTAAACCCTCAGATATCCTTTTATATATGTATTATAAGGATTCTGTTTTTGTCACTAGACACGGCCTGGGACATGGCCGTGTTCTTAGGTTGTGTAACTTTCTGCACCTGGCAAATTTTTCTAGATGGACATGGCCTGGGGACATGGCCTGGGGACATGGCCATGTCCCAGATTATGTAATTTCAAAACTTTATAACTTCTTCATTTGAACTCCGAATTGAGTGAAACTTGATTCCTTTTCTTCGTTTTCGATCCTAGAACGCATTCAAACCTTGAAATCAAAATTTTACTCAATTAAGTATCAATTTCTTTAAAGAAAACAAAAAATGTAAGGGAAATACTATAAAATCACCATGTGAAATATGTTTAAAATCAGAGTTATCATTAAGTTTTCTAGAGTTGAGATTTTTCTACGCTTTGTTTTTATGAAAGTTGAGTGTTTAGAGAGACACAAATATTAATTTCTTTAAAGAGAAGCAAAAGGTTTGATTTCTAAAAGTTAGGTTTATTAAGTATGCAACTTAATTTATAAAAGTTGAGAGTTTGAGCATATAAAATTGCATTTCTGACCACATCACAAGGTTTCTGCTAGGCTAGGTTTTGGTAACTCTTTGTTGCATTACTAGGTTCTCGGATTTTGGTTTGTGTTCAAATGTCTAGTTGAAGTTAACCAACTTCGCTAGGTTGGGATATGATATTGGTATCGATACAAGTCACATACATTAGCATGGCATACATTTGCTATATTTGCATTACTTGGTTATACTAAAGGGTTATGTGATTGAAATGATAAGTTGCTTAGTGGTTTTGTTATGATATTGCTTGTATTGATAAGTTACTAAAGGGTTATGTGTTTATTTGTTATGATAAGTTGAGAAGATAAGTTGTCTTATTCTCAAGTTAGTGAAGAAGTTAGATAAGACCTCAAAAGAGCTAGATGACTTAGTATGCTTGATAATGACAGCTTTCCTTAAGGGTAAGTAGCCATAGAATTGGATTTAGAACTCTAAGAAAGTACTTTAAGAAGATTATCAAGTTATATTGTGAAGATCTCAACATGAGATTGTAAATATGGTGTACAACTTTCTGATAAATTTATATTTTGTATAAAGATTTGGTAGTTGTGATACTCTTAGTATAGCCTACTATTGTAACAGATTTCTACTATTGTTTGTTATAACAAATGAGAACATATTTGGGAATAAGTATTTTATGAAGTTAAATGACAAGTGAAGTATAAATTTTGCCATATCCTTAACCTAAAGATGATAGTGACATACCGTCTTTAGGTACTAAAAGTTGAGAAAAATTTTTAAGTAGATACCTAGAAGGTAAGACATTATAGGGTAGTATTTAGGCATGGTTTGTAAAATGGGCCTCAAATTATCACAATTTGTCTATTGATGAGAATTTGAGGTATAATGGACAAATTTTGCCTTATCTTTAACTTAAGGATGGCAGTCACATACCATCTTTAGGTACTAAAAGTTGAGAAAAATTTTTAGGCAAACGCTTAAAAGGCAGGGCATTATAAGGCGATATTAAGGCATGCTTTGTAAAATGGGCCCCAAAGTATCACAACTTGTCTTTGGATAAGGATTTGAGATGTGATGGATTGAAAACTTGAGGCATTAATGTGTATTCAAAGAGTTGAAGCAAGGATGCAAATGAGATTTAAAGCATGTTAAGGAATAAAGATCTAGATTATTTAAGAGGAAAAGACAAAAAACGTGATGAGTAGCATGGATTGAAGTAAGTTTTGAGCAAAAGTCTTAAGAATGTTGAGAAATTGATGAACATGAGTTGATATTAAGGAGGAAATCCTGGTAAATTTGTAACAAGTTGGTGCATTAACGGAATTGAGCAAAAGATTTATGGATAAGTAATGATCGGAATAAAGAAAGAAATGGATCGAATTACATTATAAGTAAGGGAAACTTTGTAAAGATCAAAATGTAGCTATAGGAATGTGTGTCACGACCCAAGGGGGGCTAGTCGTGGTAGTCGCTGTATACCGTACAAAAGATTACTGATTGATTTCCCTTATAATTGATGACCCTTTTATATGATACACAAGGCTACAGATATAACTAACTACCAAGAGTGCACAAGCATAAGCAATATCATTTCATGATAAATAATAAAATTATAAAAACATAACACATGGTATATTTATATAAAAGTTTACAAATAAGAAGTCTGAAACATGTCTTAAGTTAAACCAGTATATCAATTACATATTTAGCTCTATAACCTATCAGAAATACTCTCTAATCACATCCAGCTCCCACATTGGACCCATGTAGAACACTAACCTCGGGCATGGGATGGCTTGACTCCACAAATAGATCGGCCTGCGAAAGAAGACTACAAGGGTATAAGCTAACTAGCTTAGTGAGATAATTTTCCCTCAACCATACAGCAATTAAGTTATATAATAGTTAAGTTTAATCAAACGAATGCATGAAAATTAGTATGCCAAACAAATACATGCAGGTGACCAGGTATTGCATGTAACTCAAATTTAACGCCCTCTGAAGTCAGGGTTAGAGATACATTGGCACAGTTGGATCCGGGTATCATATTAGAACTTATCTTATAACGAAACTCTACGTTTTGTATTCAAATTGTAATGGTACGTCCATTATCAGTTTTATCAAAACAAGTTCTACATATGATTGTGAGTAGGTTCACGCAGCCCTCACTCACCCCTAAATGAAGGCCTCTGGACTCGACCCTTAGCTAAGCGGTTAGTGCCTCTAACGCCTAGTCATCCCGCGGATCAGGGTAAGGTCATATCGTACATGTACACCATATGAAATCTATAACAATCAATAATCAACCAACGTATGGCCTCTTACTATCTCCGTATAATGTGACTGCTGGAATTAGTTATGCAGTGCAAGATTATGCATGATCCAAGTTAACTTTTCTAGTCGAATAAAATTAGGTCTTATTTATTTAGTGATCATTCCAAGTCACAAACAATCAATTCTTAATGAATCTACTGTATAACAATCATTACATTATTGAAATTTAAAGTAAATTCACTATTAACAACAATTATCATATATAAGCATAACCCAACCCCGTACACATTTATTTATTGATCATAACTTTTATTCTCTAACTACAAACACAAACAATTATAGAATCATTAGAAAAAACTCACTTAGCCATAGCCAACTCAAGGGTTGTAGTAATCTAGTGGCAGCTTAGGGTTTATATCAAAATTACTTGAGAATAATAAAAATTTGTAAGTTTAGGAATTTAAAGCTAAACTAGTTTCATAATTTATAAGGTCTACTTCACCTAGTTATGTGAAATTGTTGATTCGAGCTTTTTTTTTTTTTTTAAATCGCATGTAATTTTTTCGTTTTAGCTCGGATCGTTATGAACTTATAGTCTATTTTGATTATTTTCAAGCGTATTTTCTCGTAACAAGGTCCGTTTTGGACGTTGTGACTTGCAATTTGAACTATGATATAAAAATATCACAAAATTTATCATTTTAGTTCAAAAATTATAAAATATTAATTTTCGCTTTTTCTTAATATATTTATGATTTAATAATTATTTAACCATATAATTGATATTTTTATTATTTTAAGCATACTTTTCCTATTTTTGAGATTTTAGCCTTATTATAATTATTATTATTATTATTGCCATTATTATTTTTATTATTTCTTATTCATTTATATTTCACGATTTACATACATACATACACACACACACACACACACATATATATATATATATAGACTTATAGCAAATTTGATAAATTTTATAATTTTACTTTATTGAGAAATTCCTAATTTACGGTGTTATATATATATACCCGCTCCTTACATAATTATAAATTTATTTTAGTTTGTAGATATTATTATATTATATATATATATTCGGTATACTACATATATATACTATATGTTATATGCCATATGTAGACATATGTATATATTTATTTTATGAAAACAATAAATACTTATTTGACATACTCTTCTGTACACATACATATATTCATGCATTTTTATTTATAAATATAGGTATACTCATAAGTATATAAAATATAGTTTATATGTATACATAAATATATAACTACCGAATACATAAAAAAATATATATAGATAATATATAAATACTTATACATACTATATGACTACATATTCATATATATATACATATGAAAATAATTTATACACATATACATCAATATGTAGTTCACGTATACATATATATATGTATATACCTATAGTCATTTTGTAAAAATAATTAATACCTATTATATGTATTCTAAAAAAATACATACTACATACTCCTACTGTATATTATACCTATGTACATGCATGTATACATATATGTATATTTCAATTTAAGTACTTATGCATATATACATGAAATAGTAATGTAATATTTACTAAAATACAATACAAATACTACATATATACATGTACATATCATATGCTATACACATATACTACTAAAATACTTTTACTTACCTATTATTTTTAATTTTTCTTCTTTTCTTCTTTCTTCTTCTTCCTTTTCTTCTTTCTTCTTCGTTTTTCCTCTTCACGTTTTTTTGTTTTCAATCTTCCAAGATTTTTCTTTCTCTTCTTTCGGTTTGGTTTCTTTTTGTTTGTTTGTTTTTTCTAGATTTTTCTTCTCCTTTTATTTAGATGTGTGCAAGAGAGAAAAAAAAATAAGCAAAATCCTATCCTAACCTATACATTAATGAGGATGGGACAAAGTTAATCATTTCCAATTTTTCTTTTATTGTATAATCAACACTTGGCATTTTTATTTGTTCAAATGGGCTGCTCAATCTGATTTTTTTCATTCTGGTTCCAGCATGTGGCAATCAATAGGAAAAGAAGAAAAGAAAGAAAAGAAAAAAAAAAGAAAGAGGAAGAAAATAAAATTTAAAAATAAATATATGTAATTTTTCTAAATCTATAAATTACAACAATACTCATCACAAATTAATTTTGAAATTTTTGTGAAAATTTATCAATTTATTTGGTACCTATTACAATTATAATTTTTACAAGTTATTGTAGCAATTTCGTTAAAATTTTATGCGAATAAGCGATTTAGTCGATAATCGTAATCGACTATAATTATATCACTATTGAGTAATATTTCACTATTTTATAGGCTTATAGTTATAGTTTTAGGGTTTTGAACAAATTTGAGTTCAATTTTGATCAATGGTGCATAAAGAAGTTTTAGGATTTTAGTACGCGATTTAAGGTTTCAATCAATTCCTAAGGTTTTGTTATCGGTGTTGTATTTGATTTATTAAATTTCATAATCTTTTATTATTACTAGTCTTATCGACTTATTATACAGTTTAGGACATTCGGACTTAAATTAGGGTTCAAACTACTGATTTCCTAGGGTTTACAATGTGTTTACGAAGCTATCTAGAGTAGTTAGATTAACTTAAGAAGGCAAAATAATAGTACTCCTATATAGTAAAAATAGGTTAAGGAACGAGTAGAAATGTTATACATTCCCATTAACCACCAATGTAAGTAGAAAAATAAAAGGATATAGCTAAGGATATG
>JAMXBB010000009.1:54224282-54254420 GCA_024138015.1 Lumnitzera littorea | reverse complement strand
CCCCCCCCCCCCCCCCCCCCCCAAATCATTCTCTCCAACTATTCTTCTTACTCCTCTTCACCTCTTAAAACTTCAAGACTTCAAGAGTAAGCTTTTACAATCCATTACATCATGAAAGAAACTCTTTTCAACTATTTTCCTTTAAAGGGAACTTCCTTCCATTTATTTGCTAAAAACAAACTTATGAAGAATAAGAATTTTTAACTTCTTTTCACTAAATTCCTTAGCAAACAAGATAAGCTTTTTATAAGAAGGAATTTGGAAAGAAACTCCCATATTTTACTAAAAGACAAGATTTTCTACTAAACTTAAGCTTAAGCTTTGTTTTGATAACTTTCTAAAACCCATAAGTTCTTTTAAAAGCAGCATCTTCTCAAAAGTATTTTAGATAAAAAGCTATTTAAGACTATTCCTTATAATGGTTTTCAAGAGTGATTAAGGAAGACAATGTTTTCTTTCTCAAAATTATCTTAAAGAAATTTCCTAAACTTAAGATTTAAAAAGAAGCACCATGAACTTTTAAATTCATTTAAATAAAGTCTTTCTAATCCTTTTTCATATTTGAAAGAAGTTCCCAAATCTTCTACTTAAATAAAAGTCAAGAAAGGAACTAAAAGAATTCCTTAAAACAAAAGACTAAAATAATAAAAACTAAAATGAGTGGACAAAGTCATGCCTTAAACATTAACTCACCTACCATGCTTGGATAAAATTCCCTTGACTTGGACTTTATTAACAATTGACCTACCAAATCAATTCTCTAACGATTTGGACTTTTTACGAGGATTGGAAAACTATGAACAAGAACCAAGGACATATGTGGACATATAAACACCATTTGGACATGATATGCAAAATGAAACATTAATACTTAAGATATGAAAAGAAAAAGCTCAAAATAAATCATAATTAGAAAGTTTAGTAATTCAATATGTATCTCAATTATCTTAATCTTTATAGGTACTTTTGATTCGGAACTCTTAGAAGATTATTACGATGATTAGGAAGATGGTCAAGTAAGTATCTATTATGATTATCACTTATATGTGCTTATAGAGTAGTTATACCTTTAATCTTATATACTTAATTTGTCTTGTATGGGGTATTTGGGAAACATATGTGCTTGAATTGTTTGTTACGATATTTAAGAATTATCTCCATAAATAAAGTTGATGATTATGATGTGGTGGGATTCATATGCTTATCTGATGTTTTGGGTGATCACTAAAATTAATGGAGATTAAGCATATCAAAGCGATCATGCGTAGCCTATTGCATAAACTCCTTTTATTTGCCACCACTATCACAAATGGAATGGAAAGGCTAAAATCTTCCTCGTTTATTGCAAATTAAGTAGCTTTGAGGATGATCATACATTAGATGAGGCCGTATCCATTCTTATGTTTTGGGTTTGCATATATTTGAAGGCCGATCAAGGATCTAATTAGTCCTTAGTCATTTGGAGGTTAGGGAAGGTATGGTTTCTTATTTCCATTTAGGCCTTCTTGGGATCGATTTAGAGATCCTTCTCTTGTTAAGACCTTTGTGAACAATTCTTTTGGTTTCTTTGACCTATCGGAAGATCCATCTTCTTGTGAATTATGAGAGTTTTAGGTTGAATATTCGTTTGATTCTCCTAGATAATTGAAAGATTGGTTCTCTCATGAGATTAGGGAGAATGTGTAAACCCTTAAATTTTTCCGACCTAACATTTGAAGTAAATTCAAGTGTGCTAGAAAATCCTAAGAGACAACAAGGCTAGTTAAGATGAGAACCCTAAGATAACAATCGAAGATTCAATTGTGTATAAAACTTTTAGACCCTAAATGCATGTAAACACTAAAAATTGTACCTAAAAGTAAACAAAAAAAAAAACCTTAAAACTATAACTTTAATTATATAAACATACTAATTCGTTATAATTTCACGATAAAACCCTAATCAAATATTAATGCTTAATAAAATGTTAAATCATACAAAATCATTAACCAATGATCAAAGATAACTTCTAATGGATCATAAATGTGTATGTACTAAATTAATTTATTAGAACTTATGATATTGCATTATAGATAATATTAATCTTATAATTATATAACTAAGATAGTATTATGTAAGTTTAAGTGTGTAGTTAATATTTATACTACATATAGTCAATGTTAGTATTATAAATTGTACTTTTGATGATAATTATATTAAGTATGATGATAAATCTTATATATGGATATAAATATTTAGAGAAAGGTTCTAATAATTATTTCTACTAATTATTTCATTTAATTCCATATTTCCTCTCATTCGTTTAGATTTTTTTTCTTCTAATTACCTTTAATTTCAACATTAAGTACACTAATTACATGTAAATTTCAAAAGTTGACCAAGTCAACAATTGACCAAAGTCAAAATGTTGACTAAGTTAACACATGTCATTTTCAAATAGAATTCTCTATCACTTTCTATGGAATTCTTCTCAATTTTCACATGATTTTTTTGTATTCTCCTCCCTTACCGTCCACTCCCTCCCTCTTTCTAGAATTCTCTTCACATTTCACTTTTACATATTTACACATCACAAAATCTACTTTCCTTTTTATTTTCCCTAACCGTAACTCTCTCTTCTTTTTTTTTTTTTTCTTTCTTTCTAACTTTTCACTTTCATCCTCCATCTCCCTCTTATAATTAACTTAAAAAATTTTACCTTTAGAATCATAAACCTCCATCCACTTTTGAAAGTGAAAGAGGTACATGCAATATACTTCTATTAGTATTGCATATGAAGTGTGTTTATGATCTCTTTACATCTAATTTGTGAATTAATATAGTTATGATGTTAGTAAATACTTAATTTATGTTTTAGAAGTGAATCCTAATGGTTACATGTACTACCTTGATCTTTCTAAAACCCTTATATTATGTACATGTACAAATACATATAAGAAATATCCATATATGTGTATATAAGCGTAGAAACTCTTGTACACATATAGCATAGGTACTTCTATGGACTAAATGTGTATAAATATTTATAGAATACATAATATAACTATACATGTGCATAGATAAGAATAGGAAAGACACATGTACATATGTGTGGATATTCCTATACATGAATATCCTTAGTGTACATAACCAAAAATAATGGAAGTATGAGGTATATATACATATAGCATACTAATTATACCTATAACATGCAAATATGTGAATTATATGAAGATTTCTTAAAGGTATACTAGGGACATACGAAAATACATATAAATATACGTATACAACCATATGTATATATGGGTATATGTACAAGTATATATATAAGTATGTTAGAAGCATACATATACATAACATACATATAAGATGTATAAATACATAAGTATAAAGTTAGTACATATATAAATTATAACATGACTATCTAATACATTATAATATAATATAATAAAGTAATGATATATAATGTACATATATATGTAAGTATGGGCCAAAACCATAAAGAACCTATAATACATATATGAACTTATATTAATCTTAAATAAGTACATCTAATAATAATAATAATGCAAAATTATAAAAATATAAGAATTAAATGATTATTTAGATCATAAAATAATAAAATGAGATACAAAAGTAGGAAATAAGAATATTTAAGTTATAATAATTAAGATTATAATAATTTAAACTCATATCTTAAAACATGGGCCTTAACGTCTAAAACAGATTCTACTATGTAAATGTACATTTGAAAATGATGAAAAACAACTATAAGTTCAAAAATATCGAAAATAAAACGAAAAAGTTACATACAGTTAGTAATAAGGTTCAACCAAGTGAAAACTAATAGGAACCTAAGTAGAAATAGGTGAACAAATATCTAGAATAACCAGTTCATTTAGTTACTTATTATCATTTTTATCTTATAATGATCAAGTGATCCTAATGAAGGTTAGGATCTTCCTAAGGATTACTACGATTAGTATGACATGTTATGGCTAGTTGAGTACTCCTAATGACTCTATGCTTGTTTTGTGTTTGTAGTAAGTAGCAATAACTTAATGCATGGGAGTTCGGGTTATGTATGTGCTTGATATTGATTGATTACTATGCAAAATGTTATTAAATATGATAAATTGAAGATTTGGTTGTATGATTAACTGTAGCATGATTTGAATGGTCTATTGATATTGATTGACCATCCAATAATTTGACTTAATTATGTTTGGCTTATCTTAAATTAAAAGGATTATGCATCAACTATACATTACATTATTTGTTCTGGCCATCACCTCATGCAAGGGTAAAGAGAGGCCATGCGGTAATTGTTTCTATATATTAAATTAAAGTGTTATAATATAGTGTGCTCGTACAACACAACCTTACCTTAACCTATGGGCTTACTAGGTGCTAGGGACACCAACTGTGTGGCTGAGGGTTGAGTCTAGAGACCTTTGTTGTATGGTATAAGTGTAGACTATAGGGGTAACCTCATCACTAGATTTGGGGTTTTGTGTACTACTAGATTTCTTAGAAATAGAAATGTGTAATACCCTAGAATTCGAGCTTATACGATTACTCAAGGAATCTGAGCCCCTAAATTTAAGGCGTTGGGCTAAGATATCTGTTTAATTTCAAACTTCACAATAAGGTTAGAAAAGTTAGATGAAGTCATTTAAGTAAAGTCAATTTCTCAAAATAAACTATACAAAAATATTAATTTAAGTAAACATCAATTTATCGCTAAAGTTGATAAATATCGAAAATATGAAATTTGAGCATTTAGATATAACGGGATATTAGAGATAAGTTATTTAACTTATAAACATAATAAATGAAGTTGAATTATACATGTATAACATAGAATATGCATTATTTGTATTAAATACACATATATAATAAGAAATTATTATTTAAATAAGGTAAATTAATATAAAAAAATTGGAAAATTAATAAAAATGTAAGGATGAGTCATCATACCTATGTGGTAGCTTAGAATTAATTTGGATGATGAGTCAAAAGCAAAGAAATGAGGAAATGACACCTTATGTATTGAAAATCCAAAAAAATGACATGTGTAGGCCACATGTCTAATTTTTATAAATTCCTATCCAATTAGAAAATATAAATAGGCCTTGTACACTTCAAAAACAACTTTTTGGAAGTCTGGAAAAAAATAGAAAATCACTCAAAATTTTTTTGAAACAAATTAGAAAAAAAATAAGAAAATTAGATAAAAAACAGGGCATAGAATTTGATCAGGCCAGTTCAATAGGTTATCAGTGTCCAATTGAGGTGGCCATTTGGGATCAAAGAAAGCACTACCAGAGGAGGTGTTCTGATAAGGTTAGGTGGCCGAATGGTAGTCAGATGTGGCTGGTTCAGGTGAACCAACTTTTAAATCGAAACTTTGTAATTTCTCTAAAAATAGCACAAGATATTATTTAATTATGAAACTTGGTTTTCTGGAGTTATTTTATGTGTAAAATAATGTAATAATTTTATTTTAGTGAAATAATTATTTGAAATATAAGGTCCTTAAGAAATGGCTCCGTTCAAACGAAAATTGAATTAAATTTTAGAAATAGTAAATAATGTTCTTTCAAGTTGAAAATTTGTATGTGACATATTGAATATATGTATTTAATTTTAGTAATAATAATTTTTTTTAAATAATTATGTTTACTATTTATTGTAATTATTTTGGATAAAATTGGCAATTTCACTATTTTAGTGAATTAATTAGTTTTTAACAAAATCAAAGTATAAGCCCTATATATTATGATTTCTGGATGTTCATAATGATGTTTAAGACACTTTAATTTTATCATGTGATTAAATTCACTTATTTGCTTAATTTTCACTAATTTTGAGTTAAAATTGCTATTTTCATAAAAATAAATAATAGCTATTTTAGTATAATTCATGGTCACTAATTAAACTAAGTATTTTTGTGAGTCTATAGGATTTTTTGTGGAATGAATTGGGCTATTATACTATTTGTTATGTATTTTCATAATATAAACCTATATATTAGCTTAATATATAATATAGTAACTAATACTAATGTGATAATTGTTTTTGTGGAATGAATCAGGCTCATATACTATTTATTATGTATTTTCATAATATAAACCTATATATTAGCTTAATATATGATATAGTAATTAGTACTAATGTGATATTTGTTAAATATACAAAGGATTCATATTTTGGAGTACATAATGAACGTTGACCAACTTGGGGAATGAGGAATTTTATGACTTTTAATTTAGATTTAGGATTTAATTGAGTTAATTACAAGGTTATAATAACATATAGTCAAATTAGTAACATGAAAGGGTATTTTTGGATATTTGAAAATATTGTTTAGTTATGATTCTTAAGATATTTTAATAGTACTCAGAATAATGATTGTGACAATATAAAGTTTACTAACATTGGATAAGAAACGAATAAGATACAATCGAATTAAGCTTAGAAGTGCAATAGCGAAAATGAATAAGAACTAAGAATTGACCCAGTAGTTGACTTAGGGTCTATATTTATTTTTCTAAGTATGATAAGTGAGGAATGACTACATCATAAAGCTTAGGATTTTATGCTACTGTTGAGCTCAGGTAAGTGGATATTTCCATTTTTGTGCACGTAGACCTATGTCTACTTAACTTAGAGTTAGTTGTGTTATGAATTGTAATGACGTGCTGGATTGATTGGATACTCGATTCTATGGAATGCGTGTTGAAAAAGTGAAATGTTTCCTTGTGTATGACTAATTCATCAATATGTATTTTTGTTTGGAAAATTTAGAAACCAAATTGTTCTTTAGGTTATTTGTCCAAGCGAGCCCTATGTGAAGAAATGTAATATAAAGCTGAGAAACATAGCTGAAGTTGAGATAGTTGAATTGTTTAAAATAAGAAACTTAAGATTCGTTCCTGATACTAAGTTACTATTTGTTTACTACATTCATGGTATGGTACGAAAGGACCTACGGGTTGAGTTTCTGAAAAGCTTGAAAACTAGTGAGTTGGCTTTGGGACATATAGAATGCATTGTTTAACTTATTCTGGCTACATTGAGTGATCCACTACGTATTGGATATTCAAACCATAGATGGTGGTTTTTGTTGGGAGTCCTACTCCCAAGCAACTCCTTGTTGCCCTAGGTTCCTGGATGTTATATCCAGATGCTCGGATACGTCGACTAATCGAATGAGGAATTGAAAAAGTATAGGATATCAGTATCGATGCATGCCACATGCATGAGCATAGCATGGATTTTCTGCATAAACAGTTTGTATTGATAACTCGAGTTATGAGATTGAATGTCTTATAGTCTTGATCTATGTGAATGTATGTATGTGTGTTTTATGTTTTGTTTTATCCACTATCACTTAGCTCACAAAGAGCTAAGGGGATACTTGTGTATCCTTAGGTTATGAATAGAATTGATCAGGCAACATCAGTTAGGGGAAAAAGTCCTTTAAGAGCGCATAAGATGGAGTCAGCCACTTTTAAAGAAGTTTTGTTGTAGTTTGTTCTTAGTTCTATAAATGATCTGTATATATATAAAAAAAAATTATTGTATTTTTGGTTTGGTTAAGTTTTTCGAATGTAATCTTTTGTATAAACAGATGTTAAGCTGAACTCCATTATAGTATTCTTTTGTTATAAATAGAACTTGTGTTAAGTATAAATAGGTATTCCAATGTGATGGTACATTCTATGCTATGCCAAGATGTGACAAATGTATTTTGCGAAATACAAAATTCAAATTTATGGTTAAAACGTGCTAGAGCCCAATTGTGATTAGTGCCAATGTATCTCCAACCCTTATCTCAGAGAGCGTTAAAATCTAATGTTATATGCAATACCAATCAATTACATATATTGTTTAGCGTACTACATGTACATGTATTCATAAGGTTATAACAATTTGTTTGATAATCTATTTGCCAGTATAGTATGAAGGATAATTTACAAAGCACTTGTAACTTACTCCCTAATAGTTTTTCTTTGACAAGTGCTAGATAATTAGGCTTGGGTTAAGAGTCGAGCATTGAGTGTAAGTATTGAGATCTTTTAGAGGTTAGAATTAGAGAAAGATTGTGTTGCTCATTTGAGACTTTAAATGTAAGTACCACTTATATATTTAGGTTTTAGAACTTTAATAAGTTTGAATTTTTAAGTCTATATTACTTAATATTACCATTTGGTAAGAGATACTGATTCTCTACTTAATCTTATCTTTTATTTTCATGCACTTCAACAAAGTCCATATATTATTATAAGATATATTCAAAAAGCCTATGAATATGATTGGGTATAAGTGTATTGAAGTTGTAACTTTAACAAAAGTTAATGAGTGTGATGTGATGTGAGTATCAAAGTTGTGTAGTGGAAGTGTAATGGTAAGTTTAAAACCATTTTGTTCTAAAGTGTGAAAGTTTCAAGGATGAAACTTTTTGTTAAATGGGAGGAATATGAGGCCTCAATTTTTGACCAACTATTGAAGACTTAGAATAATGGCACATTCATAACAAATAGGGACTTAGAAAATATGACTTGGGAAGTGAGGAAATAAAGTGCTCATGAGAATATGAGTTTTGAGTACTACTATGTAAAGTAATCGTAGTTGCTCAGAATCGGTAGATTCAGGGTTTCTAAAAATATTCTCAAAATCAAATGAATTTTTAATAAGGAGTTACAAAGGTTAAAAGAAGTTTCTTAGTAAGGTTTACTTTGTAAAATAAAGTAGGCAAAATATTATATTTAATAAAAACACAATTTTATCTCATAGCAAATATTTTTATCGTAAACTCGAGATGCAAGATTAGAATGTAGTGAGACCTTAAAAATAAAATTGCATGATCCATAAAAATAATAATTTGGAAGAAATTGAGAATAAAATAGCTAATATAATTATCATGTATATAAGTAATACCTGAAGTTGGAAATAGTAATGCTTAATATATAAATATACATAAATTTGTATCTT
Organism: Lumnitzera littorea; assembly: GCA_024138015.1. Classification (NCBI taxonomy): domain Eukaryota; kingdom Viridiplantae; phylum Streptophyta; class Magnoliopsida; order Myrtales; family Combretaceae; genus Lumnitzera; species Lumnitzera littorea. The sequence continues at coordinate 54,245,441 of JAMXBB010000009.1, read as the reverse complement.
AATTAAGTAAAACAATAAAGGAATTGTATAAACTAGATGGAGAGCTGATCTTTGCTAATATAAGGTGTTGCATTTGGATGAAAAATACAAAAATAAGTGTCCCAAAAGAAAAAGTTGCAATTATCATGCAAATTAAGAAGGAGACATGTATATGTAAGAATGGAAAATCCTCATGGCTATAAAAACCCATCTTTCCTACACATTGAAATCTTTTGGTAATAGAGAAGAGAGATTGGGAGCTATAGAAAATATGAAACCTTGGAAAAGGGAAAAACGAAAGAGAGGGAAAGATTTGGAACAAAAATAGTGTAATTTTAGAGTTTTCGAGTTCCTTAGCTCAAACAAATTTTGGCAACAAACCAAGACCACCTAGTAAAAGTGGATTCACCACTTGGATTGACCGACAATGACCAAGTCACCGACAGTAGCTGAAAACCCCAATGTTGGTAAGTGTCCATTTTGCATCTAAATTTTGAGAAAATTCTAAAAATAGTAAATGAAGTACAAAAATTATGAAACTCAATTTCTGTGGTTATTTTTACATGTAGAATCCAAATATTAAACCAGAATTCTAAGATTCAAGTTAAAATATAGGTTCCTTAAGAAACTAGGCTTAAAAATGAATTTTGCACTAAATTTTAAAAATAGTAAATGATGTAGTTTCTACTTCAAATTTAGTATACAAGTTCATAAAAGAGTCTACTTTAATGCTATATAAAGAATTTTGAAAAACAATGAAGTTGGATTTTTGTTAATTTTACTTTAACATGTAAGTTATGAGTTGAAAATATATGACAATGATATTTCCCTAAGTAATTTGGCTTGCATGCTTTATAATTTGGTTGTAACTAGGTTTTGGAATAATGGATTAGTTTGGGGGTTTATAGAAATAGGGGAGTTGGTGTTGAAGTCAAGTGATTTGATGATTTAAGAAGCGTATCCTGTAGGTCAAAGTGTAGGTCCTAACATTAGGCAAGTAGAAAATATGAAATAATTTACTGTGTAGAACTTAGGTTAGAAGTTGACATAGGGGGTTGGTTGATTTTGTATAAATATATGTATTTTCATAAAAATCCCTTATAATTTCTACATGCTTCTAGCCATATAATTAACTTAGGTTATATATTAATGATATTATAGTTATTGGACATTTAATAAGTGTTTTATTGAGATCTCTTATCTTAGAACTAAAATGATGTAGTAAGAAGTCAGATATAGTAGTGTTTATGTAGAAGTTAAAATGGTCAGAAATTATGTTAGAAAATATGTTGCATGAACCTCATGTATAGAGGGTAAATTAGAAACTGGGTTGGAAAGTATCCTAGACTAAAGTTGTGTTATAAAGAACTACACCAAGACCTAGACCCTAAGTGTAAGTAAGTTAGTGATCTTGGTTGTACTTGGTATATATTAACTTGAGCATTATATGCATTTTTTTTAGGAGATATGTGCAAGGAAAGATCTTGAGAACAAGAGTTAGATTTGAGAAATTTGCTAAGTGGCCTGAGTAAGTGGATTGCTTGTGTTCTAGAGTACATTTTATCTACACTTAACTTGTCAACTATACTGAATGTGTTTGATTTTGTGTATGAATATGATATGTTGTTTGATGAATTGTTGAAATGATTCTTGAGCTTTTGGATATGTATGTTGTTAGTTAACTCATGTTTAATGAATGCAATATGTGTTGTTGCTAGGTTGTTGTTTGATATTATGATGCTTAGTTCTAAACTAACTTGACTTAAGAATTAGGTACTAACCATGCTTCCTAATGTGTTTGCTTAAGTGAATAGATATTGAAGCTTTATGTTAAGTTCTCTTCATGTGTTCTAATGATAGAAAAAAGGGACACATGCGCACATGTATATTTGTATATTCTAGTGCATAGAAATAGATAAAGCCAAAACTACCTTCAAATCTTGATATCTATTAGAAGGTCTAGTTACAAGTAACAGGAATGTATATTTAATGAAATTTTCTTGCAAATTAAAGCAGATTAAGTCAAGAATCCTTCAAGATAAAAAGAAGACCTAACTCTATCTATTGAATGTATTTAGGAAATATATTGAATACATTTCACAGAGAAAGTTAAAAGTTCATAAGGACTAAATTAAATCAAAGTCAAATATTTGCAAAATTTTTATGAGATATTCTTTTTCCAGATCTTATCAAATTGATGAAATCTTTAGACATATATTTGAGTAAGAAACAAAGAAGGACAGTAATCAAATTATTCTGGAAGACCTATCACAAAAATATGAAGTTAAGAAAATAAGGAAAAGATTACCTTCCTTATGGCAAGGTCAAATCTTTTTAAAAAGGAAAAAATCTTCATTCCTTAGGATCTAGCTCTTGGCATGCTACTTTATGGGAAGGATCTTTGAAACGAAAATAGAAGGCCAAACAATTTAATCTAAAAGGAAAAATCAAGCAAGATTAGTTCATGCTTTCAAAAGTGAAGAATAAGAGGCAAATAACAAATTTTTTATTAACCTTCTATACCTTAGGTTCCTAGCTATTATAAGCATTAGTATATAAAGTCTCGTCAACTAAAGGATGAAGTACATATAAGAGAACAATTACAAGTGCTATAGTGAATTTTTCAAAATCCTTCTTATATAACAAGAATAGAAGATCAATTAGAAGCTCATTTACAAGTTTTCATTTTTGTTCTTATTTGTCATGGATCCATTGTATTATTTCCACATTATTTCATTGTATTTCTTCAAATACCTAGTGTATATATTTAAGAGAGACTTGTGTAATCTCCTTAGTTCTAAGTGATTAGCTTTAGATCATACTAAGTGAGTTAAAGTAGAGGATCATTTGGCTGTAAATCTCTTAAAGTTATGATTTGTAAAAAGTAGATAGTGAAATGATTCCGATAAGGTAAACTGGGTCTCTAGTGATGGAGTTGAAAGAGTATAATAGGCAAAAGGTCAAAGCATTATGATTCATTTGCTCAATCTTCTATCCCTGATCTTTTATTTTCATGTACTTTATTTATAACTTTTTTAATTCCACATACTTTCAAGCTAAACACTTAAGAATCAAACAGCCTATTTTCTAAAAATCTTATTTTCTCAAAATTTTAAAAAGTAACCATCTCAAAATGCCTTAACATATGTTTATATCTTGAATTTCCAAATGTAGATCATTGAAAATGGAGATGCAAAAGTTCTTGAGACTATCACATCTGTTAGTAACATCATAAGAATAGAACTAAATTCCAAAGCTAAAAATCTCCTTCTATCCACTATTGCTCAATCTGAATTTTTTTTTAATCTCTTCTTGCAACTTAGCTAAAGAAATATGGGATATATTAGTACAAACTTATGAGAAAACAAACACCATCAATGAAAGTAGGATCAACTCTCTCATGTAACAATATGAAACATTTCATATTTTGCCCAAAGAAGAAAACAAAGAATCATTTAGAAAATTCAAAGCCAATAGAAATGAACTTTCATCCCTTGGTAAGAAAATAGATGATGTAGATCTTGTATGGACAATATTAAGAGTACTTTCGAAAGCTTAGAACACAAAGAAAATTGCAATAAAGGAAGCTTGGGACATGAAGAAATTGACATTCGGTTAGCTAAGAAGCAAAGTGATGGCTTATGAAGTGGACTTTCTTATAACAGAAGTTGTATTAGAAGATAAAAAGAAAAAGGGAATAGCTTTTAAGGCTTAGAAACTTGACTCTAATTTAGAATTAGAAAGTGAAAGAGATAATGAAGATGATGTTACACTAATTACAAGAAAACTACACAAAATGATCAAGAGATAAGGTAAGAAAAGATTTTGTAAGCACACTTTCTCTAATAAGAATGATGCAGGTAAAGGTTAGAATGAAAGTGATATGAATAAAGATAAAATAGAGAAGAAAAAGATTGTATGTTATGAGTGCAAAAAGCCTCACACATCAAATATAAATGCCCTATTCTGATCAAGAAATTGGAGAAATATAAGAAATAAAAGTCATTGCTAGCTATATGGAGCGATCTAGGCGAGTTAGAGAATGAATTAGATGATGAAGAAGAAGCAAAAGTCATTGCTAGCTACATGGAGTGATCTAAGTGAGTCACAGAATGAATTGGATGATAAAGAAGAAGCAACTTTATTCTTAATGGTACTATCTAAGGTAACATCTAATTTTGAAGATGATATGCTTGAAAGTGTATGTAAACGGATTAAAAATTTGTTAAAGATACTAGAAAAAGAAGGTATAAAATTAACCAAAACTAATAGGGAAATAGAAGATTTAAAAGAATAAAGAGATTAATCAATTCGAATGAATGAACAACTGATGGAAGATTTGCTAAAAATCATTAAGGAAGCACTTGAAATCGATAATGATAATCTTTGTTTTGGACAGGATAACTTAGAAAAAGAGAACAATGAATTAAGAGAAGAGATAAGTGATATAAGATGAGGGATTGATGCTTATCCAATTCAATTGATTAGACGTTTAATATGTCTTGTAAAAGTAACAAAAAATTGCAAATGCTATTTATCTCGTAGTGAATGGATCAAACTAAGATTGGTTTAAGATTTGAATATAGACAATCCTCAAAATCATATAAGAAAATGGTCTTTGTTAAGGGAAGAGAAGTAATAAGTAATAATTCAAGGAACAATAATAAAACTAAAAACAGAGCTCAGCAAAAAAGGTATTCTATCCAAAACAATCAGTTAGAGGACCTATCAAAGGCTCCATCAAAAGATACCCAAACAAAAGGGTATAGGTAACAAAGAGGTACAACAAGATGTATGGATTTTTTTTTTTTTGTAAAAAATTAGGACATATTAAGAAATATTGTTATTTTAAAAATTACAAGCTTAGTAATCATCGAGCAAATAAAATAAAAACAAAGACCTTGAATTTCGGTAGGCCTAAGCTAGTATGGGTTCCTAAAAGAAATTAATCTACTCTTTTATATTCACATGAGCACGAAGCTAAGCTTAAAGGAATATGGTACCTAGATAGAGAGTGCTCACGTCACATATCAGGAGATACTTCACTTTTCACCACTTTTCACTAATCTCAAATCAAAGGAAGGAAGAGATGTTAAGTTCAATGATGACAATAAAGTAAAAATAATTGTCACTAGTAATATCGAAATTCCTCCTTACTCTATTGAACATGTCTCTTCAGTAAAAAGACTTAAACATAATCTCTTAAGCATAAGTTAATTATGTGACAAAGGGTATAACATAATATTTGATGAAAACAAAGTATAAGCTTTTGATAAGAATGGCATCAAATTGTTAGAAGTATTTTGGAAAAGAAAAACATATATTTAGTTGAACTAGATAAAGTATGAGTTAAAATAATGTTTCTTTAGTGTTTCTAATAGCATATTTCTCTAATATAAGAAAATAGGACATGTGCATTTTAATCAATTGGAAAACTTATCTAAAAATAATCTAGTCAATAGACTGCCTAATATAAATTTAAACGAGGATGTTTGTTGCACAACCTATTTCAAGAACAAATTAACATTTATAACTCATAAATCTACAAAAGTATTTTCAACTAAAAGATCCTCAAAATTACTTTACATAGATCTGTTTAGACCAACTTGAACATTGAGTTTGGGAGGTAACAAATATAGTATGGTAACTATTAATGATTATTCTCGATATTCTTGGTTTTATTCTTTTAAAACAAAAGTGATGCCTTTGACATTTTGGAAAAGTTTGCAAAACAAGTTCCAATGAAAAAGGTTATACTATCATCAATCTTAGAACTAATCATGGTAAAGGATTTGAAAATGAAGATTTCATAAGATTTTATGAAAACCAAGGCATTACTCATAATTTCTTGGTTCCATATACTTTGCAACAAAACAAAGTTTTGGAACATAAAAATAAAACTATACAAGAAATGACGAGAACATTATTAAATAAAAGTGGAGTTACGCAATACTTTTGAGATAAAATAGTTTTGACTTCATGTTACATAATTAATAAAGTCTATCTACGACCTTTGACAAAGAAAACATCATATGAAATGTCCAAGGGAAGAAAACAAATAGTTTCATATTTTCACAGCTTTGGTACTAACTAATGTATTAAGAAATTATGACAAAATTTAGGTAAATTTGAAGAACAAGTAGATGAAGGAATCTTCCTAAGGTATTCCTTTTGAAGTAAAGTATTTCAAGTATATAACAAAGCTACTCAAACCATTGAAGAATCAATCAATGTGAAATTCATTGATGAAGTAGGGATAAAAGAATTAGTTGATGATGAACCAAACACCCTAAGTAAGAATTCTCTCAATCACAAGAATGAGACAAGAAAAATTAAAGCTACTAAGGTTGGTCCATCAGATATTCAATTAAAGGCTAAGTTAGAAGATAAATCAGAAGATGCATCAAAAGTAATACAGGTAATTACTAAGCCTCTAAAGACATGGGAATATAAAATGTAAACCCCTAAAATTTTTTACCTAAATCTTAGATTAGATTCAAGTGTGCTAGACAACCATAAGAGTTAATAAGACTAGTTAAGATGAAAACCTTAATATAACAATCGAAGATTTAATTATGTATGAACATATTAAACCTTAAATGCATAAAAACACTAGAGATTATACTTGGAAGTGATAAAAAAACTTAAAACCCTAACTTTAAGCTTAAACAATGTGCTTATTCATTAGAATCATACTAAAACCCTAATTGAATGTAAACACTTAACAATATGCTAAATCATATAAAATCATTAACTAATGATAAAAAATAACTTCTAATTATTCATAAATGTTTACATACTAAATTAATTTATTGGAAATTATGATAATGCATTATAGATACTCTTAATGTTATAATTTTACAAATAAGCTAGTATTATGTAAGTTTAAGGGTTAGTTAATATTTATACAATATATAACCAATGTTAGTATTTTGAATTGCACTTTTCATAATAGTTATACTAAATATCATACTAAATTATATATATAGGATATAAATACCCAAAGAAAAATTTCAATAACTATTTTTACTAATTATTTCATTTAATTCCATATTCCCTTTCTATTTCCTTAAAATTTTCCCTAATTATCCTTAATTTCATCATTATGTACATTAATTGCATACAATTTAAGAAAGTTGACTAAGTCAACATTTGAGTAAGTCAAATGTTGACCTAGCCAAGTGTTGACTAAAGTCAACACATGTCATTTTCAACCTAAAACCATCTTCCATTTTCTAAGGATTTCTTTTCTTTTCTTTTGATTTTTTTTTTCCTTTCTTTTCCCCCTTTTCGTCGTCCCTTCATCCCCCTTCTAGACCCTACTTCTATCTTCTTTTAAAACACATCTAAAAACACAACAAAATCCCTTCTTTTCCCCCTCATCAAAAACCATAATCCCTCTTCTTCTTCCCCTTTTTCTATACTTCCATTTTTCTTTTACCTTTACCTTAATACATATCTTATATCCTCATATCTAAGTAAACTCTTCACCCTTATCTAGAAGGAGAAAGAGGTATATATTTCATTTCTATTTCTACTTTAATAATTGAATAGTTGTTTATCTTATGTTAGTATTAAAATTCTTCATGTAACATGTACTTATATGTTAGTACCTATAGGAACCCTTATATATGTGTATATATGTGTAGAAACACATGTACACATGTAGCATATATACTTATATGGACTAAGTATGTATGGATCTTTGTGGAATACATAGTATAAATATGCATATACCTAGATAAGATTAGGAAAACATATGTACATATACTTAAACATCCTTACATGTGAGTACTCCCTATGTACATAACAAAAAATACTAAAGATATTAAGTATATATACATATGGCATACCAACCAAATACCTAAACATGTAAATATATGAATTATATGAAGATTTCTTAAAGATATATTAGGGACAAACAAAAATACATATAAAATATGTATATAACCATATGTATATATGGGTATATGTACAAATATATAAGTACAAGTATATATACATATAAGTATGTTAGAAGCTTACATATACATAACATACACATAAGATGTATAAATACTTAAAAATAAGGTTAGTACATATATAAAATTATAACATAACTATCTAACATACTATAATATAATAAAGTGATAATATATAATGTATATATATATATATAAGCATGGGCCGAAACAATAAAAGACCCATAATACATATATCAACTTATAATAATCTTAAATAAGTGCATATAATAATAATAACAATACAAAATTATAAAAATATAAGAAATTGGTAATAAATTAGATCATAAAGTAATAAATGAGATATGAAAATAACAAATAGGTATATTTAAGTCACAATAACTAAAATTATAATAATTTAAACCAATATCATAAAACATAGGTCTTAACATCCAAAACGGACCTTACTGTTTGAATATACGTTCGAAAATGATGAAAAATGACTATAAGTTCATAAATATTGAAAATAAAATGAAAAAGTTACATACGGTTAGCAATAAAGTTCAACCGAATGAAAATTAATAAGAACCTAAGTAGAAATAGGTGAACAAATACCTAAAATAACTTGTTCATTCAGTTACTTACTATCGTTTTTATCTTATAATAATTTGGTGATCCTAACGAGGGTCAAGATTTTCCTAGAGACTACTACGATTAGTGCAAGAAGTCATAGCTAAGTGAGTATTCCCAATGACTCTATACTTGATTTGTACTTGTAGTTAGTGCACTTAAATTAAATATTAATAACTTGATGCAAGGAGATTCGGGATATGCATGTGCTTAATATTGATTGATTACTACTATGAAAAATATTATTAAATATGATAATTGAAGATTTGATTATTACATGATTTGGATGGTTAGCTGATATTGATTGATCGCCCCATAATTTGACTTAATTAAATTTGGCTTATCTTAAATTAAAAGGATCATGCATCAACCATGCATGGAATTACTTATTTTGGTCGTCACTTCATAGCGAAGTGAAGAGAGGTCATGTGGGGGTTGTTTTTATATATTGAATTAAAGTGTTTTAGTATGGTGCACTTATACAACATGACCTTATCAAAACCTACGGGCTTAATAGGTGCTGGAGATGCCAACTGTATGGCTAAGAGTCGAGTCTAGAAACATCCACTGTAGGTTATGAGTGTGGACTGTGGGGGCCATCTCACCACTAAACCTAAGATTGTGTACTACTAGATTTCTTAGAAATGGAAATGCATTTTGCGAAATATGAAATTCAAATTTATGGTTAAAAACCCAAGTGCTAGAGTACTGCTGTAATTGGTGCTAATATATCTCCAACCCTTATCTCAGAGGGCATTAAAATCTAATGTTATATGCATCGATCAACTGCATATATTGTTTGGCATACTGTGTGTACATGTATTCATATGGTTGTAATAATTTGTTTGATAACTTGCTTACTAGTATAATATGAGAGATAACCCACTAAGCTCTTGTAGCTTACTCCCTAATAGTTTTTCTTTTGTAGATTGATAGATAAGTAAGCAGGGTTAAGAGTAGAGCATTGAGTGCAAGTATTGGGATGTTTTAGAGGTTAGAATTGGAGAAAGATTGTATGGCTCATTTGAGACTTTAAATGTAACTACCACTTATATATTTTGAATTAGTAACCCCAATAAGTTTGAATTTTAAGTTTATATTACTTGATCTTATCATTTAGTAGGAGATATCGATTTTTTGCGATTCTAATGAATTGTGGAATATTAGATATCCATAGTTATTTATATTTTATAATATTTTAATTAATGAACAGTTCAGAAACCCTAGCAATAAATTATTTAGAGACTTGCAATCTCTAAATTGCAAGGCGATTTTCGTATCATGGGTGCACACATGATATAAAAATTGTAGGCAATCCTATTAGACCTCTTATAGGGTCCTGAAATAAAACCTATCATCCACTTGAATAGGTAATTAGAAATATACATTCTAAGGTAAGGACTAGAGCAAGTTGCAAAATATTGAAAATCATTTTACCTTAGTATTTGAACTCAAACCAAGTACAAAAGATGAAGCACTAACTGATGCAAATTAGATAATTGCTATGTAAGAAGAGCTCATACAATTCCAAAGAAATTAGGTAGGGACTTTAGTACCTAGACCCGAGAATAAATCAATTGTAGGTACAAAATTAGGATTTAAAAACAAGCAAGATGAACATGGAAAAATAATTAGAAATAAAGCTAGACTTGCAGCAAAAGGATATTCATAAGAAGAAGGTATAAACTTTGATGAGACATATGCACCAGTTGCACATTGAGAAGCTATAAGATTGCTTTTAGCTTTTGCATGTTACAAAGGGTTTAAGTTATTATAGATGGTTGTCAAAAGCACATTCTTAAATGGATATAAAAAGTTAGAAGTGTATATCGAGCATCCTTTTAAATCAGACTATATATATAAATTAAAAAAGGCTTTATATAGGCTAAAACAAGTACTATGTGCATGGTATGAAAGACTTAGTGAGTTTCTTATCAAAAATGGATTCAGAAGTGGATAAGTTGATATTACCCTATTTAACAAGAATGTTGATAATGATTTACTAGTAGTTCAAATTTATATGGACAATATTATCTTTGACACTACTAATGAGCAATGTTGCAAAGATTTTTCTAAGATGATGTAGGCTAAGTTTGACATCTCCTTAATGGAAGAATTAAATTTCTTTCTCAAACTTTAGATAAAACAAACCAAGGATGGAATTTTTATCCCTTAAAAAAGGTATATAAAATATATTCTCAAAAAGTTAGGATATGATAATACAAAGGGAACTAAAACTCCCATGTTAGCATCAATAAGGTTAGAACTAGATAAAACAAATAAGAAGGTAAGTGAAAAGCTCTATAGAAGTTTAATTGGATCTCCAATGTCAACATGTGTATGTGTGCTAGATTTTAAGCTAAACCAATTAAAACACACTTGGTTGCAATAAAACGTATATTTAAATATCTATCATATAAAGTTAGGAATCTAGTATCTTATACTAACCCAACAGTATCGTTGTCGTGATAGGTCGCCGTATACCATATAAAAGTCTATTATTAACCCCCTTGCTGATCATAGGCCTTTCATACCACACACAAGGCTCCTTCCACTCTACGTTACCACTAGGCCCATAGACAAGTAATATAGAGCAATTTAACTAAAATTTCTTCTATGTTATAAATTTACTAATTGTGTACGCTCTTGAGACCCACACCAAAACAATATTACAAACAAATGCAGTTCATAACAGAACTGCATAAAATCTAAGTTATGTGCAGAAACATAAAAGTATCTAAATATCTATAATCTATTACAAAATGTCCTCTTCGCTCTCTAATCGCTCCAACCCATCTCTACACGAGACTTACCACGGGCATGCCTCGGGCCGGATTGACGAAAAGGTTCTCCTGCATAAACAAAAACCTATAGGGATGTAAGCTTATGCTTAGTAAAATAAATGCCCTCGTCAATACCACATAGCAAAAGTTTATTATATGCACAATCATATGAATGCATGAACAATTAGTATGCCAAGCAACGCATGCAATGACTTAGGAACTGCATACGACTCAGAATTATGCCCCCTGAAGTCGGGGTTTGGAGATAATTAACTGACCCAAACCAAAATTCGGGTTTTAGACCTTGGGTTTTATTTCATTTGCACTATCGTACTTATGCCAAAACAAAACTCTCTCTCTCACACACTCTCTCTCTATATATATATATACCTAAATCAAATCATATCTTTTAAAATCCTAAGTCTAGCGGTGTGGTGGCCCCCGCAGTCCACAAACACACGCCCTAAGCAAAAGCCACAAGACTCGGCCTCTCGCCGACGGTTGGCATCTCCCGGCGCCAAGTAAGCCCATCAGCTTAAGACAGAGACTCAATATATATGATGGTGTAGCTAGTGCCCAATTCTGTAGGAAACTCATATTCCTATGAGTCCCTTCCCATCTTCTGCGTGAAGCGGCAGTTGGTGTTATCCGTATGCAATATGGGGTATGCATGATTCATTTTGATTTCTTAATCGCATAAGTGATTAACTCGATTTTCAGGGTGATCAGACAATTTCATTCCATACAATTCATATGTACATATAGTGCAAGCAATTCCCCTTATTAAATATACCTAAACAAGTCGTCATATTCATCTACAAATTCATACACATGAATCCCCCATATCCCACAAGCATCCAAATTTACATATATAAGTTTAGGTGTATCTATTCTACAAGCACAATCAAGTAAAGAGTCATCGGGAATTTACTCACTTTGCCATGTGGGTCAGTCAAAGTAATCTGGAGGTAAGTCGTCTCTGTACACAGTGTCCCCTGGTCATTGAAATAATTTTTATAAGGAATTGAAACAAACTTAAGAAACTAAGTAAATTTTCCTTAAGTTATACTCTTGACTAGTTTTCGAAATTTTTCCCGGTTTTTTTTTTTTTACCTAAAGTTCAATTGCGTATAACTTTTTCGTTTTAAATCCGATTTTTATGATCTTATAGTCAATCTTCATCTTTTTTTAGTGTACTTTAACGTGGTAAGGTTATATTTTCGAAATGAGGTATACAATTCTGTCCATGGGTCAGAATAGTAGCGTTCCTCATGTGTTGGAGTGTTTTTGGGCCTTGTTTGGTAAATGAGCTTTTTAATAACTTAAGAAATTCTTTGGGCTTGGCCTTTAGATTTTATCCTAAGCTTAAATTACTACTTGAGATCAGATTTACAACTTTGATTTATATTCCTAAGGCTAACAACCACTTCTTGGGCCCTTTAGTGGGCTTAAGTTGTCAAATGGGCTTGTTTTTGGTTCAAATTAAAGTTAGTGACTTTGGTGGGCTTATGGGGCCTTAGGTGGATTTCTTATGGGCTTCAAAACAACCTCTCTTGGTACTTTAAGGTGCTGGTCAGATTTTTATTGAAGGCCTAACTTAGAGTTCTAGGCTTGTTTTGAGAGTTTTAAGCTCGGTTTTGAGTTTTAGGCTTTATATGCTTATCATACTTGCTTTGGTTAATCCTTTCACTTTGTTCATTCACTTTTATCATATTTTTAGGCTTCTTTCTCCCACTTTCTAGATCTATCCATGATGGTTCCAAGGGGTCCTTACTTGGTTTTTCAACTTGTTTCATCATTTCCTTAAGTTTGGGTGGTAGATTATGCACTTAGACTACTTATGTCCAGATCTTAACTTAAGTTTTCTTCCATCAAATGATTCTTTAACTCATGCTCCACATAAAGAAATAAAAGATCTTATACTTAATAAAACCTCCATATCATAGCTCATGTCATACAAAGTTGGTTTCTTCATAAAACCTCATATGATGGATTTTTCTTTAACTTAAGTCTAGATTTGAGCATGTTTAACTTAATGGAAACAAAATCAACATCCAAATGACTATGGAACCCTCACATCCAGCATGTTTATCCTCCATTAAAGTTCTCATTTCAAGATTTTCTTAGCTTAAAATCTTCCATTCAAAGCATTAAACAAATGTCTTTACAAAACATCAACTTTACATGGTCATGTTTCAACTTCATGTAAGGGTTTCATGGTTTGTTTCTTAAAACGATTTTTTTGGTGCTATAACAATTTAAACCTTACTTATATCTTCAAGAAATCAAAGTCCCCTAACATAAATACTAATCCAAATATCACAAGAAACGCTTACTCGTCCTTAAAGCAAAGTTTGGTGGTTGTGCACTAAGGTTCCACTTAAGCTCTTAACTTTGCCTTCTCCTTTTTGCCACCTTTTGAAACCCGAATCTTTTGGTCTTTTGGAATGGGGTTTATGGAAGATTCTAATGGTCTTAAAAGGTATTAGATGGTGAAAGAAAATGACACAAGAACAAAAGAAAAAAATGCTGTGAGTGAAGTTTCAAGAATGGAAGAAAAGTTGATTTTGCGGGGTAAGGTTGTTTCTCCTTTTTATGTTTGTTTCAAAGGAGAGAAAGATGTAGTGAAAGTGAAATTGAAAGTGAGAGAAATGATGGAGAGAGTGGCCGGTTGGAAATGGAGAGAGAATGAGTGTTTAATTGTCTTGAAAGTGTTGTCTTGTAGCTTACACAAAGTCAACAATTGCAACTCCTGATGATGTAAGCATTAAGGGGTGAATAGTGATATGTAAGAAGAAGTGATTGATGGGTGAATGACAAGTGCATGGCCCCCATTTCTCCCCTTTTTAGATCTGCCATTTAAAGTCTTTTTAGGCCATGGAGTGGTCTTGTCTCATTTATTAAAGTTATGCTTATGAAATCTTGTGAAAAATTGTCCATATGTAGTATAAGTGAAGAGGTGATAAGGAAATTATCTTATCATTAGATTTTGATAAGTTATCAATTGATAAATGATTTCAACTCTCAATTGATAAGTTATCTAAGGTGATTGGTTGGTCTACTTATTTATGTGTAAGGCTTATACATGATGATAAGGGTATAGCCTTATAGAAAATTGTTTTAAGGTTTTTATCTTATATTGTTTTGTAATTTATGATTTGATTTTTGTAGAATTGTGAAATTTTCTAAAGTTGAATGAAATTATTCAAAATAAATTATGGATTAATTATTTAGGGTTAAAATTCCTTAATGGTTTTAAGGTTTAGGGTTTTAAGTAACTTTTGAGCTCGCAATTCTTCAAGCTTGAGTTTTATTGATAATTGGATTTTGAATTGTAAAAATTTAATTCGTTTCTAAATATAAAATTAAGTTTTTGGTTTAGTTGATCTTTAGGAACGTTTGGAAGGTACTCTTAATCAAGTCTTAGGCCCACTAAAAGTAGGGTTTACATCCTTCCCCCCTTAAAATAAGTTTTGTCCTCAAAACTTAAAGACATACCTGTGACTTCAAACAATTGAGGGTACTTTCGCTTTACTTCCTCCTCAGCTTCCCAAGTAGCCTCTTCCTTTTCATGGTTTCTCGAAAGTAGCTTGACATATCTTATTTCCTTGTTCCTCAACTTTTGAACTTTGCTATCAGTGATTTGAACTTTGCTATCAGTGATTTGAACTAGGTGTTCTTCATAAGTCAGATTTCCTTTAAGTTGTATCGGCTCCAATTCGATTACATTATGAGGGTCGGGTACATGATTCCTTAGCACTAACACGTGAAACACATTATGTATTCTAGCCAAGTTTGGTGGTAATGCCAAACGGTACGCAAGGTTTCCTACTCGCTCAAGGATCTCAAAGGGTCCAATGTACCTGGGGCTTAATTTTCCTTGAGTTCTCACTCGATGAATGCTCTTAATCAGACTTACCTTCAAGAACACATGATCTCCTACACTAAACTCCAATTCTCTTCTTCTTAAGTTTGCCCAACTCTTTTGTCTGTCTTGGGCTTCTTTCATTCGCTTTTTAATGATAGCTACCTTTTCTCCTGCTTCTTGCACCAAATCTGGTCCTAAAGCTGCCTTTTCCACATCATCCCAAAATAATGGGGATCGGCATCTCCTTCCAGACAATGCTTCATATGGTGGCATCTTGATGGATGAATGGTAACTATTGTTATATGCAAATTCCACTGGTGGTAAGTGAGAATCCCAATTTCCTTTAAACTCCATAACATAGGCTCAAAGCATGTCTTTTAAAGTTTGAATTGTTCTCTCAGACTGTCCGTCTATTTGGGGGTGATAAGCCATACTGAACTTTAAGTTTGTCCCTAACACTTTTTGTAAACTTCCCCAAAATTTAGATACAAACCTTGGATCTCTATCGGAAACTATTCCAGCAGGCACTCCATGCAAATGTGCTATCTCCCTTAGATATATTCAAGCCAACTTTCCTAGGGAATAAGTCATGTTGACGGGTAGGAAGTGTGCTGACTTTGTGAGTCGATCCACTACCACCCATACCGCATCGTGGTTTGCTGCCGTTCTGGGTAATCCACACACGAAGTCTATAGTGATTTGGTCCCATTTCCATTCAGGAATGGAAAATGGTTGCAACAATCCTCCTGGTCTTTGATGCTGGGCCTTAACTCTTTGACAAGTGTCACATTTGAGCATAAAATTTGCTACATCCTATTTTATCCCACTCCACCAAAAATTCTTCTTGAGATCCTAGTACATCTTGGTTCCTCCAGGGTATACAGTATATCCAGAATAGTAAGCTTCCCTTAAAATTTCTTTTCTTAGCTCAAGATCATTAGGTACACACAAACGTCCCTTCATTTGAATCATTTCATCCTCATCTTGACTAAAGTCTATATACCTTCCCATTATCATTTGCTCCCTTACATGTTGTAGAGCAGGATCCTCTTGCTATACTTCTCAGACTCTTTCTTATAGTATTGGCTCAAGAGCTAAACTTGACAACTCGGCATCTACCACATGCCATGCAAATTCCTAATTCATTCTCTCAAACTCTCTAATTAATTCTCTTTGTTTAGTAAGCAGAGATGCAACTTCAGCATGATTCTTTCGGCTTAAAGCGTCTGTTACTGCATTCACTCTGCTAGGGTAGTAGTTAATGTTGAGATCATAATCCTTTATCAACTCTAACCACCATCGTTGTCTCATGTTCAACTCCTTTTGAGTGAACAAGTATTTTAGGCTCTTGTGGTCGGTGTAAATTTCACACTTAACACCATACAAGTAATGCCTCCATAGCTTTAGTGCAAACACTATAGTTGCCAATTCCAGGTCATGTGTAGGTTAATTCTACTGATGCAGTCGTAATTGCTGTGAAGCATAAGCAATCACTTTTCCATTTTGCATCAGTACGCACCCTAAACCATTCTTAGAAGCATCACTATACACTAAAAAAGGTTCTTCATTATTGGGTAAGACCAAAACCGGTGCTGAAATTAAACGGTTCTTCAACTCTTGGAAACTTTCTTCTCTTTTCTCGTTCCATATAAATTTCTCATTCTTTTGAGTTAGTTGAGTAAGTGGTTTAGCAATCTTTGAAAAATCCTTCACAAATTTCCGATAATATCCAGCCAAACCAAGAAAACTTCGCACTTCTGTAACAGTTTCAGGTCTTTTCCAATCAGTGATAGCTTTTATCTTTTTTGAGTTTACTTTTATGCCTTCTCTCGAAATAACATGTCCTAAAAAAGATATCTCTCTCAACCAAAAATCACACTTGGATAACTTGGTGTATAACTTATGTTCTCTTAAGGTTTGCAAAACCAACCTCAAGTGTTCTTGATGTTGTTCTAAGGTTGACGAATATAGCAAGATGTCGTCAATGAACACAATTACGTATTTGTCCAAATATGCTCTAAACACTTTATTCATCAAATCCATGAACACAGCTGGCGCATTAGTCAATCCAAATGGCATCACTAGAAACTCATAATGCCCATATCTCGTTCTTAATGCTGTCTTAGGCACATCCTCTGGTTTAATCCTCAATTGGTGATAACCCGATCTTAGATCAATACGGGAAAACACACTTGCACCTTATAATTGATTGAACAGATCGTCGATACGGGGTAAAGGATACTTATTCTTTACAGTGACTCGGTTCAACTCCCTATAGTCGATACAGAGTCAAAGAGAACCATCCTTCTTTTTGACAAACAAGACAGGTGCTCCCCAAGGTGAGACACTTGGTCTAATGAACCCTTGGTCCAATAACTCTTGAAGTTGCCTCTTTAGTTCTTTTAACTCTATTGGAGCCATCCTGTATGGAGCCTTAGAAATCAGTTCGGTCCCAGCCATTAAATCAATGGCGAAATCAATCTCTCTCTTAGGTGGTAACCCCGGTAGCTCTTCTGGGAACACATCAAGGAACTCGTTCACTACTTGGTTATCTTCTATCCTTAACTTTTCTAATTCAACCTCAATTGAGTTCATCCAACTTGTTTCCATCATTAACTTGAAAGAGCTTAGCTCATGTTTGCCCACTACCGTCGATTCTGCTTGAAATTCCACCTTAGATCCTTTTAAGTCCCTAAAGTACACTTTCTTCTTCTTGCAATCAACTGTAGCTCTACATGACGTCATCCAATTCATACCCATAATCATTTCGTACTTGCCTAGATCGAGGACGATAAGATCCATCATACTCTCGTGGCCTTGTATGTTGAATGAGCATTTCTTCACCATTTCCTTTATAGTAACCACACTCCTTGTAGGAGTCCGTACATTGAAACTTGATTCAGTGATAGTCACAAGTAATTTAATTCTTTATACCACTTTAGGGGAAATGAATGAATGAGTCACTCCAGTGTCAAACAAGGTGTATACTGAATGTCCCTTTATATCAACGTTCCTTGAATTGAATTTAAGGTTGAGTTTTCATAAGGTATAATTATTGGGCTCTAAAATTTTTTGTTACTAAGTTAAACACTTTTAGTCTTTTCATACTAAAATGTACTTCTATCATACGACTCCACTTAAAAAGAAAGTTTCAATAACATACCTGTAATTAACTCTGTATCCATAGCATCTTCTACCTCTTCATAGTAAATGACCTCCTCCTCAGGCCACTCCCATCCTCCTTCCAAGTTGTAGACTCTTGCGGCATTCACAGCTCCAGGTCTCTGCCCATTTCCTCCAACAGCTCTCCCTATCCCGGGGTGTCCTGTAGTCTGCATAGCAGCATTCTGGCGCTGAGGACAGTTGTTAGCAAAATGTCCTTGTTGTTTACAAATGAAACAAGCAGTAGTAGTCTTCTTTGGACAATTTGCTACTACGTGGTTTCCATCTCCACAAAAATAACACTTGTTTTGAAGTTGAGCACATTCACGTGGATGGTGGTTCCCTCTACACTTCTAACATATCACCTTTCCATTCCTATTCTTCTTTTGGATCACCTTATGGGGTCTTAAAATTTTCCTCACCTTAGAACTTGAGCTTCCTAGTCCTTTAAATGGTCTCTTACCAAAAACAGTAACTTTTGGCTTTAACATTTCTTTTCCTTGTCTTTTTGCGGTTTCTAATACTTTAGCCTTTTCAACTGCTTCATTGAAGGTCCTTAGTTGAAACTCCAAAACTTTCCTTTTCAACTCGAAGTCTAGTCCCCTCACAAAAATTTGTTTCTTCATCCAATCATCGTCATGATATTCAGGTAGAGCAAACTGGAGTAAGCGGGTGAAATTCGCCTCATACTGCTCGAGAGTACGGTTTCCTCTTCTGATTCCAAACAACTCATCACTATACTTTACCCACAAACTCTCGGGAAAGTAATGCCTCAAAAATTCCTCTCGGAAATCCCCCCATGTAACGGGTTGTGGTAAATTCCCTCTCTTGGTTTCCCACCAAGTCCTCGCTCTCAGTCGGAGCAAATAAGTGCCATAAGTCATTCTCAAGTGGTGCGGCACTTCAAAAGCCTCAAAAGATCTCTCAACCTGCATCAGCCAATCCTCAGCCTCATCGGGCCGACTTGCATTCCCATCAAAATATCTATTACACTTCAGAAATTCTAGCAATAAGTTCCTTGGTGGTCGAGGCTCATGATGAACTGAGTAAGGGTCTCTTACTAACCCTATCGATAGTGGTGGAGGCGGTGGTGGCACTGCTGCAAACTGGCCTTCCATATCTACAGGTGGTGGTATAGGCATTTGAGGGACTTGCTCCTATGGTGCTGGTGGTGGAGGTGCTTGGTTCCTCTCCAGAAAAGTCCTTAACAAGGCATTATTTGCTTGTATAGCCATTAAAATCTCCTTCATCCTATCAACTGGTACGTCCTGTCTCGGGTGTTACTCTGGTGGTGCTCTCTCTCTAAGAGGTCGTCTCCCGCGCCTATGTTCGCTGAAAATATGGTTTTTTTAGAGTTAGGTTCAACTTAATTCAATCTACAATTCATTCAATAAATCAATTTTTATCACTTGAAACCATATCATCTTAATTCAATTCATCCCTTATAAGACACTTCTCCTTAATTGTATCATCCAAAACAAGATCAAGTAAAATAAACACACATAAGAAGTCCTTTCATTAATTCTCCAAACATACATAAGGTTTAGACATAGTTCCTTCCGAAGTTACACATGTTTCCTACAATTACTAGAATTTAAAATTTGATACAACCATAATTTGAAAAGTACACACATCACGATACAGACAACTTCACTATACGATAACATCAACACCATAATAATAACGCTGGAAACACTTTGGAAGTTCAAGTTATCTTTGACTAATCATGCCTCTAGAGGGTCTGGCTTCATCATCATCTAACTAGCCTGCTTGTCGAAGTCTCCTTCTAGGAAACGGGGTTGAGGTTCCTTCATCTGGGCTGGGTGGCAACCTTAGGCAGTAAGCTACCTGGTACAGCTCATGGGGTAACAGAAGTTCACATGGTTCTGGCCTAAGTGGCACTTCCACTCGATACTCTCTTGGAAAAAGAGGTAAAATGTTTATGTCCTCCTCAAACTCAGGGGCATCACGATAGATATCAATGGTATCTTACGCTACATAAGGAAAGTAAACATTGGCAGGGGCTACTAGCGAAGGTATTCCATTTTGTTCATCCATCTGGACTACTCAAGGGTGGTCAGCCTTTAGGTCATGCACTAAGGCAAACCATAACCTAGTTGACGCCAGTGCTGGAAGCTAGGGGTAGCCATCCTTGGGCCATCTTGCACCAAGAATATTATCTCATCTTCAATACCAGCCCTTTCTTTCCTTTCCATAATGTAGGTTAACTCCACATCGGACAAAACAGGTCTACGCGTCTGGATTAGGATGTCCGTGTAACGCGCTCTCCAGTAAAGACTTAATCCTACTGATATGAGGCAAGTATACCTATCAATTTTAATATAGCGGATGTGAGTCCGAGTCGATCCCTCAAAGAATTCGAATACTAATATTAACTTTAGCTCTATTATTTAACCAGAAAATTATGATAAATTGAATGAATTAAAAATACTGAAATTAACCATCTAAACTAATTATGAGACTTGATTAAGCAAATTAGAAAACAATATACTACGAACGACTTTAAGAAATTAATAACATATTTAGGAATTATTTCCCATAGTGTTTAACATGTGATTACTTAAAATATATTCAATTCAGTTTCTATTATTCTTGACCGGAGGGATTAACAATTAAAGCTAATATCTTTTTCAAGCATATTTACCCTAATCCTAAATTATTTACCAGAATCTCTTCACTTAGTAATATAACTTAGAATTGCATTAATGTATAATGAATTCCCACACAAATAATTAACTTTCCGGAAGAAACATGTATCTTATCTCTAAGTATACAT
>JAMXBB010000009.1:54171826-54224272 GCA_024138015.1 Lumnitzera littorea | reverse complement strand
GAAGAAACATGTATCTTATCTCTAAGTATACATATAATTCTCTCCAATTATGCTAAGATCTAATTACACATGCAATTTCTCAATCAACATGCATAATATCATATATTGATACTCTAGAATTATCAATCAACAATTAAACAACATAATTGAATCAAGAAAAGATAGAAACTTTATTGAAATTTATAAATCAACCCAAGAGTCACATGAAACCCTAGGTTCCATAATCTTAAATACTCGAATTCTAAGCTATCATAATGAATCTAAAAACAAGTTCCA
Source organism: Lumnitzera littorea (assembly GCA_024138015.1). Lineage (NCBI taxonomy): Eukaryota > Viridiplantae > Streptophyta > Magnoliopsida > Myrtales > Combretaceae > Lumnitzera > Lumnitzera littorea. Next base: position 54,223,996 of record JAMXBB010000009.1, on the reverse strand, counting down.
TAAAAAACATAAAATAAAACATGGAAAACCCCTTTAATTGATGAACAATCTCTCTAATCTTGAAGTTGATGTTGCTCTCGTCTTTTTCTTCTCTTTCTCCTTAAGTCTCTTCTCTTCTCTCGTGTCTCGTCTGTTTCTCTAATGTCTCTCCCTTGTCTAAACTCTCAGATATCCTTTTATATATGTATTATAAGGATTCTGTTTTCGTCACCAGATACGGCCTGGCATATGGCTGTGTCCCCAGGTCGTGTAACTTTCTGCACCTAGGCAAATTTTTTTGCATAACTTCATAACTTCTTCGTTTGAACTCCGAATTGAGTGAAACTTGATTCCTTTTCTTCGTTTTCGATCCTAGAACGCGTTCAAACCTTGAAATCAAAATTTTACTCAATTAAGTATCAATTTCTTTAAAGAAAACCAAAAATGTAAGGGAAATACGATAAAATCACCATATCAAATATGTTTAAAATCAGAGTTATCACCTGCCCTCCAGGATGTCCATACATCTCTTAGTCTACATGGCCTTCCTACTAGGGCCATATCTTCGCATAGCACCCGAAGTCTTTGTCGATATTCAACAAGGGTTTCTCTTTCATGCATCATCAGAAGCACGAGATTCCGACGAACCCTACTTACGTTATCCTGATCAACCATACAGATTTGTTAAAGATTATACATTCTTTTAGGAAAGTTTTATCTCTTGTTTAGTATATTAAAAATCCTAACCTGGTTCCACCCCACTCTTGCTCACTTGGTAGGGGATTCCTAGCATCTAAGGTCCAGTTTTACTTACTTTATCATTAGTTTAAACCTAACGCTCTGATACCACTTAAACCTATAACGACCCAACAGTATCGTTGTCGTGATAGGTCGCCGTATACCATATAAAGGTCTATTATCACCCCCTTGCTGATCATAGGCCTTTCATACCACACACAAGGCTCCTTCCACTCTACGTTACCACTAGGCCCATAGACAAATAATATAGAGCAATTTAACTAAAATTTCTTCTATGTTATAAATTTACTAATTGTGTAGGCTCTTGAGACCCACACCAAAACAATATTACAAACAAATGCAGTTTATAACGGAACTACATAAAATCTAAGTTATGCGCAGAAACATAAAAGTATCTAAATATCTATAATCTATTACAAAATGTCCTCTTCGCTCTCTGATCGCTCCAACATGTGTCTACACAAGACTTACCACGAGCATGCCTCGTCCTGGATTGACGAAGAGGTTCTCCTGCATCAACAAAAACTTATAAGGATGTAAGCTTACGCTTAGTGAGATAAATGCCCTCATCAGTACCACATAGCAAAAGTTTATTATATGCACAATCATATGAATACATGAACAATCAGTATGCCAAGCAACGCATGCAGTGACCTAGCAACTGCATACGACTCAAAATTACGCCTCCTGAAGTCGGGGTTTGGAGATAATTAACTGACCCAAACCAAAATCCGGGTTCTAGACCTTGGGTTTTATTTCATTTTTACTATCGTGCTTATGCCAAAACAAAACTCTATATATATATATATATACCTAAATCAAATCAAATCATATCTTTTAAAATCCTAAGTCTAGCGGTGTGGTGGCCCCCGTAGTCCACAAACACAGGCCCTAAGTAGAAGCCATAAGACTCGGCCCTTCGCCGACGGTTGGCATCTCCCGGTGCCTAGTAAGCCCATCAGCTTAAGACAAAGACTCAATATATATGATGGCGTAGCTAGTGCCCAAACCTGCAAGAAACTCGTATTCTTATGAGTCCCTTCTTATCTTCTACGTAAAGCGGTAGTCGGTGTTATCCATATGCAATATGGGGTATGCATGATTCATTTTGATTTCTTAATCGCATAAGTGATTAACTTGATTTTCAGGGTAATCAGACAATTTCATTCTATACAATTCATATGTACATATAGTGCAAGCAATTCCCCTTATTAAATATACCTAAACAAGTCGTCACATTCATCCACAAATTCATACACATGCCTCTCCCATATCCCACAAGCATCCAAATTTATATATATAAGTTTAGGTACATCTATTCTACAAGCACAATCAAGTAAAGAGTCATTGGGAATTTACTCACTCTGCCATGTGGGTCAGTCAAAGTAATCCGTAGGCAAGTCGTCTCTGTACACAGTGTCCCCTAGTCATTGAAATAATTTTTATAAGGAATTGAAACAAACTTAAGAAACTAAGTAAATTTTCCTTAAGTTATACTCTTGACTAGTTTTCGAAAGTTTTTCCGGTTTTTTTTTTTACCTAAAGTTCAATCGCGTATAACTTTTTCGTTTTAAATCCGATTTTTATGATCTTATAGTCAATCTTCATCATTTTCGAGTGTACTTTAACATGGTAAGGTTAGATTTTCGAAATGAGTTATACAATTGTGTCCATGGGTCAGAACAGTAGCGTTCCTCATGTGTTGGAGTGTTTTTGGGCCTTGTTTGGTAAATGGGCTTTTTAATAACTTAAGAAATTCTTTGGGCTTGGCCTTTAGATTTTATCCTAAGCTTAAATTACTCCTTGAGATCAGATTTACAACTTTGATTTATATTCCTAAGGCTAACAACCACTTCTTAGGCCCTTTAGTGGGCTTATGGGGCCTTAGGTGGATTTCTTATGGGCTTCAAAATAACCTCTCTTGGTACTTTAAGGTACTAGTCAGATTTTTATTGAAGGCCCAACTTAGAGTTCTAGGCTTGTTTTGAGAGTTTTAAGCTTGGTTTTGAGTTTTAGGCTTTATATGCTTATCATACTTGCTTTGTTTAATCCTTTCACTTTGTTCATTCACTTTTATCATCTTTTTAGGCTTCTTTCTCCCACATTCCAGATCTGTTCATGATGGTTCCAAGGGGTCCTTACTTGGTTTTTCAACTTGTTTCATTATTTCCTTAAGTTTCGGTGGTAGATTATGCACTTAGACTACTTATGTCCAAATCTTAACTTAAGTTTCTTCCATTAAATGATCCTTTAACTCATGCTCCACATAAAGAAATAAAAGATCTTATACTTAATAAAACCTCCATATCATAGCTCATGTCATATAAAGTTGGTTTCTTCATAAAACCTCATATGATGGATTTTTCTTTAACTTAAGTCTAGATTTGAGCATGTTTAACTTAATGGAAACAAAATCAACATCCAAATGACTATGGAACCCTCACATCCAGCATGTTTATCCTCCATTAAAGTTCTCATTTCAAGATTTTCTTACCTTAAAATCTTCCATTCAAAGCATTAAACAAATGTCTTTACAAAACATCAACTTTACATGCTCATGTTTCAACTTCATGTAAAGGTTTCATGGTTTGTTCCTTAAAACGATTTTTTGGTGCTATAACAACTTAAACCTTACTTATATCTTCAAGAAATCAAAGTCCCCTAACATAAATACTAATCCACATATCACAAGAAACACTTACTCGTCCTTAAAGCAAAGTTTGGTGGTTGTGCACTAAGGTTCCACTTAAGCTCTTAACTTTGCCTCCTCCTTTTTGCCACCTTTTGAAACCCGAATCTTTTGGTCTTTTGGAATGGGGTTTGTAGAAGATTCTAATGGTCTTAAAAGGTCTTAGATGGTGAAAGAAAATGACACAAGAACAAAAGAAGAAAATGCAGTGAGTGAAGTTTCAAGAATGGAAGAAAAGTTGATTTTGTGGGATAAGGTTGTTTCTCCTTTTTATGTTTGTTTCAAAGGAGAGAAAGATGTAGTGAATGTGAAATTGAAAGTGAGAGAAATGATGGAGAGAGTGGCCGGTTGGAAATGGAGAGAGAATGAGTGTTTAAATGTCTTGAAAGTGTTGTCTTGTAGCTTACACAAAGTCAACAATTGTAACTCTTGATAATGTAAGCATTAAGGGGTGAATAGTGATGTGTAAGAAGAAGTGATTGATGGGTGAAAGACAAGTGATTGGCCCCCCTTTCTCCCCTTTTTAGATCTGCCATTTAAAGTCTTTTTAGGCCATGGAGTGGTCTTGTCTCATTTATTAAAGTTAAGCTTATGAAATCTTGTGAAAAATCGTCCATATATAGTATAAGTGAAGAGGTGATAAGGAAATTGTCTTATCGCTAGATTTTGATAAGTTATCAATTGATAAATGATTCCAACTCTCAATTGATAAGTTATCTAAGGTGATTGATTGGTCTACTTATTTATGTGTAAGGCTTATACATGATGATAAGGGTATAGCCTTATAGAAAATTGTTTTAGGGTTTTTATCTTATATTGTTTTGTAATTTATGATTTGATTTTTGTAGAATTGTGAAATTTTCTAAAGTTGAATGAAGTTATTCAAACTAAATTATCGATTAATTATTTAGGGTTAAAATTCCTTAATGGTTTTAAGGTTTAGGGTTTTAAGTAACTTTAGAGCTTGTAGTTCTTCAAGCTCGGGTTTTATCAACAATTGGCTTTTGAATTGTAAAAATTTAATTCATTTCTAAATATAAACTTAAGTTTTTAGTTTAGTTGATCTTTGGGAACGCTCGGAAGGTACTCTTAATCAAGTCTTAGGCCCACTGAAAGTAGGGTTTACATATCTAAAGAATCATAATTTTGAATTAATTAGATATTTAGACACAAATTATGCTGGTTATAAGATAAATCGGAAAAGCACGTTTAGAACATGTCAATTCTTAGGGAATAAGTAAGTTTTTTGGTCCACTAAGAAACAAATCTTGGTAGCCTTATCTATATTAAAAGCAAGTATGTATTAATTGGAAATTACTATGCTCAAATATTATAGACTAAACAACTGTTAGATTACGGTATAAATTTAAATAACATGCCCATCAAATGTGATAACACGAGTGCAATTATTTGAACTAAAAATCCTATGCATCACTCGCTTTCTAAACATATTGAAGTTAAGCACCATTTCATTAGAGATCATGTTAACAATGGGAACATAAATATTGAATTTGTTTCTACAAATAATCAACTAGCTGATATACTCACTAAACCCTTTGATAAAATAAAATTTGAGTACATTAGGAATGAAATTGGTGTATGCTATCTACTATGATTATTGTGTATTTTAGTTTTATTTCCTCACATGCAAAGGATTTTTTTTTTCAAATAAAAGTCTCCCTGCATATCTTTTAAAGGGTACAAGTTTGGCAATTACCTTCTTTATTAACCATATCTATCATCTTCCTTATCTAATCCCTCTTAAGTGTAGAAAGCAAATCTTCATTCCACTATTAAATAATCTCTCTTTCTTTCTCCTACGACCTAATTCTACTAACAGTTACACTCTTTCCTTTTCCTCATTTAAATTGCTCTTACCCTCACCCTTACGTCCTATCTTCATTCTTTCCTTTATGTCCTCATCTTGCCTCCCTAAATTCTTAGTGCCAAGCCAAAAATCCTTTTGCATTCTCTCAAAAGGACAAAAAATAGTGATAAACCCAACAAATGCCATGGAAAACTTATATGAATTGGTTGATGAATCATTTAATTCAAAGAAGACATAATCACATGAAATAGAATCCAAATCCAAAACTAAAGGAAAGGAAAAAGAATTAGTCAAGAAAACTAAGAAAGCTAAAAAGAAACTTATTAGAGCTAAAATTGACAAACTGGTGGCTAGAGTTATGAAATTTTCATATGAGTTTATAGGGTTAGAAGATGTTGCAAAAGGGAAAGGCTTGAAAGACGAAAGACTTACCGTGGAGAAGGGAAAAGAAAGGAAGAATACATCAAGGAAAAGAAAAGCAGAAGATGAGTTAGAAGTTGTGCCAAGGGATGTATTGGAAGAATGAGATACTGTAGTAGTTTGATAAAAAATCAAAGGGTCAAAGAAAAAAGTAATATCCAAATCTATCACCTTAAAGAGGAAATTGGATTATATCGAACCACGTATGTTTGATTTTGACTATTTCACTACAATGGTTTCTAATGGGATGAATTTTTATGTTTAATCGGTTGCAAAGAGATTTGTGTTGTAGAAATTATGGCATATGACAAAGTGATTTTTGAGTTTTATGAGAATTCCAACTTAAGCATAAGAGATAGGTTGAGTTCTATTGTGTTAGAAGAGAAATTGAAAACACTAAGAATGACATCATCAAGTATTTCAATTTGCTTAGTAAGAATAGTGATGAAAGATTGATGGGTATGGGCAAAAGTCAGGTTTTTAATATTACTACATATGGTAAATGGAAGAGGGAAGCCAAAGAAGTATTTGTTTTTTACTATACACTTTTGATAAGGTTGCTGCATAAATTGGTCATAAGTTGTATTTTGCCAAAGAAAGGAAGCACCACTTTGATTTTAAGGGAAGATGCACTAATAATAATTGCAATGTTGAAAGGGAAAGAGATTGATCTCGTTAGTCTAATTATTAAGCATGAATTTCTAACTTGAGTAAAGAAACCTTATGAGAATCTTCTAATGAAGCCGTTTAAGTACAAAAATTTCAAAATTCCCTCTATAACAATGAGGCAATTACCTATTAAGGTGATTGAGGAATGTAACATTATCACATGGGGATTAATGTTAGGAACAAAATTTGCTACATAGATGATTGGGCTTTATAAGTTCATGGAAAGCACAAAAGGAACAAGTTAACAAAATCTTTTTTTGAGGGGAAAGATTCAAAAGAAGAATCAGAAGTTCCTATAGAGGAAGATTTAGAAAGCAATGAGGATATATTAAGGAAGGCTAGGGGGAAGAAAGTAGCTAAGCCTAAAACTAAGAAAAGTAAGATGTATGATTTGTAGACTAAAGGAAAGTTTCAAATTAATTAAGGAAAGAAAAGAAAGAAAGTGTATGATTCAGAAGATGAATCAAATGGTTTAGAGGACTAGTAGAGTAAAGGAAAGAACCTTGAATTTAGCTCTAATAGAAGGATATCTAAGAAGGAAGTTGAGGAAATCATGGACAAGAAACTCCTAGACTTTTTAAATCTAATGAAGACTTAGTTTGGTAACACCTTCAAACCTCCCATCAATAAAGCTCCATCTGTTCAACACTCTTTACCAGCCACTCCATTACCTAAGCAACCTGAGCTATTTCACCAGGACCAATAACAAAACCAACTAGCTCTATCACCCTCATCACCATCAAACATTGTCTAGGATAACAAATCTCTTGAGCAAATCCTTAAACAAGCTCGTATCATAGCTTTTGCTTTAGAACCTAATTAGCAAGCTCCTATTTTACCATCTGAACAAGTTTTCCATCCATCTCCTGAACTAGTCTCCAATCCACCAATTCTAGATCTAGATACTGAATAAGCTTTTGAGGAGGATTTGCTTCACTTTAAACTCTAGCAAGATAGATCCTTTATCTTCCTTAGAAGCCAGAGCAATCATCTTCCATTAGAAGAATAAAAAAATCTTATCGTAAGAAAAAGTAGACCTAATTTTTATCCTATTAGCAATCTTTTGTTCCTTTTATTTTAAGCTTTTGGTAGACCTTTGTTATGCTTATCTTTTATGTTTTGATTTTGTCACTAGAATGTTTTGAATTATGATGAACTTTTAACATTTGTTGTGATTTGAGTTATGATCAAATTTTTTATTGTTTCTTGATGCTTGTGAGATTATTTTCTTTTAGATGATAACAAAAAGGGGAAGAAGTCAAGATATTATTTTTGATTTGTTGAATTGTTACTTTGAATTGTTTTTAGAAACTTGATTTTTTTTTAAAAGGGTTTTGTTATCATCAAAACAAGAGAGAATGTTAAATTCTCTTTGATGATAACAAAAAGGAATACATGTGCACCTACATATTTGTATATATTTATGTTTGTATATATTTGTATATTCTAGTGTGTAGAAATAGGAAAAGCCAAAACTACCTTCAAATCTTAATATCTATCAAAAGGTCAAGCAGAGGATGTATTAGAAGGTCTAGTTACAAGTAATAGGAACATATATTGAATGAAATCATCTTACAAATTGGAGTAAATTAGGTCAAGAATCCTTCATAATAAAAAGAATACCCAAATCCATTTATTGAATATCTTTGAGAAATATATTCAATGCATTCTATAAAGAAGGATAAAAATCTAAGGGGACTAGATTAAATCAAAGTCATATATTTACGAATTTTTTGCAAGGAATTTTTTTTTTCCACATCTTGTCAAATTGATGAAATCTCTAGACATGTATTCAATTAAGAAATAAAGAAGGATACTAATTAAATTATTCTAGAAGGCCTATCATGAAAATATGAATTTAAGAAACTAAGGAAAAGATTACCTTCCTTATGCCATGGTCAAAGCCTTTTGAAAAGGAAAAGATATTCAATCCTTAAGATCAAGGTCACGGCATGTGACTTTATGGGAAGGATCTTTCAAATGAAAATAGAAGCTTAGATAATTTGATCCAAAAGGAAAAATCAAGCAAGATTATTACATGCTTTCGAAAGTCAAGAATAAGTGGAGGAGAATAATTTTTTGATTAACCTTCCATACTTTAGGTTCCTAGCTATTGCAAGCATCAATATATGAAGTCCCATCAGTTAGAAGATGAAATATATACAAATAACCAATTACAAGTGCTATAGTGAATTTTTAAAAATCCTTCTTATATAATATGAATAGAAGATCGACTAGAAGCTCTTTGACAAATCTTTATTTTTGTTCTTATTTATCAAGGATCCATTGTATTATTTCCTCATTATTCTATTGTATTTCTTTGTGTGCTTATTGTGTGTATTTGAGAGACACTTAAGTAATCTCTGTAGTTCGAAGTGATTAGCCTAAGGTGAGGCTAAGTGAGTTGAAGTAGAGGATATTGTGGTTGTAAATCTCTCAAACTTATGATTTGTAAAAAGTGGATAGTGGAATGACTTTAGCAAGGTGAACCAGGTCTTTGACAATAGAGTTGAAAATGTGCAGTAAGCATAAGGTCGAAGTACTATAATTTGTTTGCTAAATCTTCTATCCTTACTCTTTTGTTTTTGTGCACTTTATTTATAACATTATTAATTCAACAAACTTTTAAGCAAAAAGCTTAAGTAATCAAGGGGCTAATTTTCTAAAAATCTTATTTTCTTAAAATTTTTTAAAGTAACCCATTTCCTAGCCTCCACCCTCCAACACTCTTGGTTACTTAATTGTGACTTACACTTTAGAATTTAAAAGAAACATAAGTTAAAGAAAAAGTTAGATTAAAGAGCAAACTTGCTTAGTAATTTGCTAGTACTACTTGGTATGTGATTTGATGCATTCATAGCATAGCACGAAAGGGACCCATGGGTTAAGTTTTTAGAACCTTAGATTTTGCTAGGTTGGGCTTTTATGAAAGTTGAATTTTTAAAGAGAAGGAAAAGGTTTGACTTCTAATAGCTAGGTTTATTAAGTATGCAACTTAATTTATAAAAGTTAGGTTTTCAAACATATAGAATTGCATTTCTAATCACATCATATGGTTTCCGTTCGACTAGGTTTTGGTAACTTTTTATTGCATTGCTAGGTTCTTCGATTTTGGTTTGTGTCCAAATTCCTAGTTAAAGGTAACCAATTGAATGAGTGCTAGGTTTGATTAGGATATTGATACCAATGCATGTCACATGCATTAGCGTAGCACACGTTTGCTGTAATTGCATTTCTTGGTTGGAGTAAAGAGTTATGTGATTGAAATGATAACTTGCTTGTTGATTATGTTGTGATATTTCTTGTATTGCTATTTGTTTATCTATTCTCATCTAGCTTATAGTAAGATGAGAAGATAAGTTGTCTTATCCTTAAGTTAGTGAAGAAATTAGATAGGCCCTCGAAGAGCTAGAAGACCTACTACGTTTAATAGTGATAGCTTTCCTTAAGGGAAAGTAGCAATAGACTTAGATTTAGAACTCTAAGAAAGTGCTTCAGGAAGATTGTTAAGTTATATTGTGAAGACCTCAGCATTAGATTGTAAATATGGCATATAACTTTTTGATGAAATTTATATTTTGTATAAAGATTTTATAGTTGTGATACTCTATGTATGGTCCATTATTGTAAATGATTTCTGCTATTATATGTTATATTGAATGAAAATAGATTTGGGAATAAGTACTTCATGAAGTTGAATGACAGGTGAAGTGTGATTTCTATCTTATCCTTAACTCAAGGATAGTACCAACGTATTGTCTTTAGGTATCAAAAGGTAAGAAAAAAATTTTAAGTAGATGCATAGAAAGTGGAGTGTTACATATACACATGATAACCTATACAAAAATGCATAATTACATTGGAGATCAACCTTAAAAGTGGTCACTTCACTTTTATATAACTTCTATAAACCAACTTAATATCATAGTATCATAAAATTTTTACAACATTTACTCATAAAGCTTTATATGTTTATCCTAAAAAACAAAAGTCATTCGAATGACTAACTCCAACCTAAGCGCTCTTAAAGATTCCCCCAAGTAGTGTTGGTATGCCTACTAAGCTTAAATTGTGTTTTGACTTATGGATACAACACATATCTACTCAATTGACTGTGAGCTAAATAAGAGTGGATAAACAATTATAACATAGCATAGGCATATTCAAACATTATAATCATGTTAGGAATAAAAAATTTAATCATATAGTGATTATTACCAAGTTGAGTTAGTTATAGTAGAAATGTATGCCATACTTATGCATGCGATCAAGTGCATATTATTGATATCTTGGTCTCTAAGTTCCTAGTTTCCAAGTATTTCATTCAGTTGGTTGACTCAACTGGGCATCTGGATATAATGTCTAGGAATTGAGAGGGCTACAAGAAGCAGCCAAGAGTAATAGCCCTAAATTCTAAGATACAATCGATTACATGGAGTAGTTAAAAAGCCCGAGAAAATGTGGTTCTATATGGCTCAAAACTAAGCTTTCTAAATGAAGCACTTATTCAAAAAAACAATTTTCTTTCAAAAACTTAACCCGTAGGTCCTTTCATGCCAAACCATAGATGCATAAAGTAATAAGTTAGCACATTACCAAGTGTACTTTCTAAGTAATGCATTTGAGTTCAGTATCATATGTCATTTAATTATCCTAGTCTTTCTTCAGTATACTTCACCACCATAAACTAAAACCTTATATTGGAATTACTTAAGTGAATACCTTGAAGGTAAAACCATTTCCTAGTGTTTTTCTAAGGTTAGAGTATGTCTTAGTAACTTCTTTCATAATCATCAAATCATACAATCAAGTTTCATAACCAATTTCAGCTAAGTTCAATCAACTAAGTACATAGCCTAAATTCAATCAACCAAGTACATAATCATCACATATTTAGCAAGCAACATATCCAAGAATCAACATCAAACCTAGACAACCAAGCACATCATAGTAGAAGTATACAAACCTACATCCTAATGAGTAAACATAAGCCTACTCCTAGACACGCAATATCTACTTACCTAATATTAGTATTCCTTGCATTGCACCTAGCCCTCAAGCTATGCTTTCTTAAGTAACCTATAATTAAGGTTTTTATTTCAGTGTTTTTTCATGTTTTGAAAGCCCTTTGGCTAAGCTTTACCATGATTAGTATTTGTGCTTAAAGATTAAGGAAGTATACCCTAGGTGTTTATGTAAGAAGGTGTATCTTAACACTTCATAGGTTCTCAAAACCCTTTGTACTTCCTTTTACATAGTGTCCTTTATTTAACTCATTATTTAACCTTTTATATAACCTTTTACTAACAAAGGGTTCTTGCATAGTTCATCCTTTTACCTTCTACTTCAAGATAGCTTTAAGGATTTTGGTTAGGGATGCTTCTACTTAAACTTCTATTTAGATTCATCTTTTCACTTTATGTCTTACTAGCAAATGCTCTACTTAAACTTCTACATGGATTTAACTTTAGTTCCTCATTTGATATCTAACCAGGAACCCTCTATAAAAGCTTTTAAACACAATCTCGTTAAAGTCTACATAATATTAAATTTCATTCCAACTCATTTTCTTTACCAAATTACCAACAACCTTGTACAGCGTCAATTAATGGCTAAACCTACTAAAACACCATGTAACCATTAAGACTCACCAATTTTTGGACACAATCTGTAGTAAAACCATTATAAAGATTAGATCTTAGATTTGGATAATTTTTTAAAAACTTACACATGTTCTTTTCAACATATCAGTCGTTTTGGTTTTGCGAGAATGAAACTTTTAGCTTGTAAAAATTGTGATAAATCACTCGTTTTATCTCTCTTTCCTTGAAATTACATGCAACATCATTTTAATACTAAAAATTTGAATAAAAATCAAATTTGTCTAAAGATACTTGAAAAGAATCTAATTTTTCACAAATTCTAGATTTAGCGATTTTGGTAAACAAAAAATAAATGACACCTAAACAAGTAGTTTTGCTAAAAATTTTTGATAGTAGATGTTAATATATTTAATGAAGCTTTTATAAAAAATGTTTGGGCTAGAAGCTAATTTGTTTGCCTATTTGAAAATTAGTTCAAAAATTTGCTCAAAATGACCCATTTCTTAAGAATGATTTTTGAGACCTTAGTCTTTGATTGACAATTAAAGACATAATATGGTGGCATGTTTCTAATAGATATGTAACCTAGAAAATATGACTTGGAAAGCAAGGAAATAAAGTGGTCATGAGATGTAAGAGTCACCAGTAGTCTTATGTAAGATAATTATTGTTACTCAGAATCGGTAGATTTAAGACTTTAGAAAATATTCTTAAACTCAAATGAATTCATAATAAGGGGTCATAAAAGTTAAAAGAAGCATCCTTGTAGGGTTTATTTTGCAAAGTAAAGTAGACAAAATATCAAATTTAATAAAAATTTAGTTTTATTGAGTAGCAAATATTTTTAGCGTAAACCTAAAACGTAAGATCGGAATATAGCAAGACTCTAAATATAAATTACTTAACCTATGAAAATAATAATTTGGAGAAAATTAAAAATAAAATAGCTAATATAAATATCACGTATTTAAGTATATACCTAAAATTTGGCAATAGTAATATATTGTATATAAAGATACTTAAATTAACGTTATAATTAAGTTAAACACATAAAAAATATTAAGAGGACAGTCGGTGGATCATAGTAATCAAATACAAGGATTATCAAACTACTTGTATAGATTAGGGACACATCTACATGTTAGTTAAACATAAAATATTCTAAAGAAAATGAGGGGAAAGTGATAATTGGCATTTTAGAAAATTCTCTACTTACCAAGAGGAAGCTATAAATTCAAGTGCTCACTTTTGAAATTTAGTTGAGACATTTTAAGAGTTAGGAAAAATATTAGGAAGCTTTGGATGTGACAAGATGGGTTTGTAAAAAAATTTACAAAAAAAAAGGATAAAATAGGGGGATTTCGAGTTCCATAGTTTAGGTGAAACTTGAGAATGAACCACCACCATGGCTTGAAAGGAGAGGTGGCTGGTTGACATACTCTCTACCTCCAATGGTGGCCAAAGTTCCTTGTGCAAGTGAGTGTAAAAAACTGACCAATTTTTCAAAAATTCGTTAAAAATATCACTTTATGTCCATAACTTATGGAACTTGGTTTTCCTAAGTATTTTTGCATGTAGAATGCAAATTTTCAAAATTTTGAGTGTAGTACAGGAACCTTAAGAAAAATATCCCATCGACCAATTTTTCATCGCATTTTCGAAAACCTAAGCGATGTACTTTTGACCTAAATTTTTGTGAGTAAGTTCCTTAAAGATTAAGGTATCATGTACTTTATGCTTAGGTAAAATATGGGAGAAAGTGCAGTAACGTAATGCTTAAGTATTTAAGGAAAGTTACCTAATAGCCTTGGTAAGTGGATTTTTGGTATTTTAGAGTAGATTTTATCTATTCATAACTTATCTAACTGCAATGGTTGTGTTTAATCTTGTGTGTGAATATGACAAGTTGTTTGATGAGATGCTAAAATGATTCTTGATCTTCTATATTTGTTGTTAAATGGTTCGTGTTTTGTGAATGCATCTTGTATTACTACTACATTGTTGTTTGTTCTTTTGATGCTTGGTTATATACTAACTTACTAAAGAATTCAGTACGAACCATGGTTCCTAAGGTGTTTGCTTGAGTAAACCCAATACTAAAGCTTTAGAATTTAAAGAAACAAAAAAACCCAAGTTAAAGTAAAAGTTGGATAAAAGAGCAAACTTGCTTAGTAGATTGCTAGGTATTGTTTGGTATGTTATTTGATACATTCATGGTATAGCATGAAAGGACCTACGAGTCAGGTTTTCTAAAGCTAAGAATTTGCTTAGCTAGGTTTTTATAAAAGTTGAGTTTTTACATAAAGGCAAACAATTTGACTTTTGAAAAATTAGGTTTATCAAGTGAGCAACTTGATTTGTTAATGCATTCATGGTATAGCATGAAAAGACCTACAAGTTAGGTTTTCTAAAGTTGAGAATTTGCTTGGTTAGGTTTTTATAAAAGTTGAGTTTTTACAGAAAAGTAAACAATTTGACTTTTGAAAAATTGGGTTTATTAAGTGAGCAACTTGATTTATAAAAAACTAGGTTTTCAAGCATATAGATTTACATTTCTAACCACATCATATGGTTTTTGCTAGGTCAGGTTTTGGTAACTCTCTGTTGTATTACTAGGTTCCTAAACTTTAGTTTATGTCTAAGTGCCTTGTTGAAGTTGACCAACTAGATGAGTGCTAGGTTAAGCTAAGATATCGGTACCTATGCATGTCATATGCATTAGTATGGCATGCGTTTGCTACATCTACATTGCCTAGTTTGACTAATGCATTTTATGAGGAAATGATAATTTGCTTGGTGATTATGCTATGATATTACTTATGTTGCTATTTGTTTATCCACTTTTACTCAATTTACAATAAGTTGAGGGGATAAATTTTCTTATCTAAGTTAGAAAAGAAGTTAGGTAGGACCTCATAAGAGCTAGAAGATTTAGTACATTTGGTAGTGATAGCTTTTCTTAAGGCAAGTAACCCTTGACTTAGATTCAGAAATTCTAAGAAGAGTGCTCTAAGAAGATTGTCAAGTTATGTTGTGAAGACCTCAACATAAGATTATAAATATGGTGTATAACTTCTTAATGAATTTATATTTTATATAAAATTATAAAGTTTTGATACTCTGAGCTTGACCTACTATTGTAAAGATTTCTACTATTTTTTTGTTATATCAAATGAGAATAGATTTGGGAACAAATATATCATGAAGTTAAATGACAGGTAAAATACAATGTGCCTAATAATGCAAAAGTTAAACTTTCTATGTTGGAGCTCACTGGTTATTCCACCTTATGGTGGAAGAACTTGCAAGCTACCAAAAGAAGGGAAGGAGAACGAGAGATTAGGACTTAGGATGATATGAAGAGAGTTATGCAGAGAAGGTTTGTACCGAGCTATTATCTGTAGGATGCCTTCAAGAGACTGCAAGAACTAAGATAAGGAGGATTGAGTGCGGATACTTATGTTAAAGAATTTTAGATGCTAATGATCTGATGTAAAGTCGTATAGCCTGAAGATTGAACTGTATCTCTATTCATTGTTGAGATTGGGGATGTCTTAGAAACCCTAAACATTAGAACACTTGATGATGCAATCCGAGCCACCTAGAAGATAGAAAGGCACTGAATAGGAAGATTTCGACTACCCGTCAACCATCTTAATAATAGCTAACCTGTTTTGAGCAGACCTGTGCAAACGGAACCAAGCAAGGCCACTGAAACTTGACTTACTCAAACTACCTAAGCAGAGGAGAAAGAACCCCTAAGGAAGTTTGAGAAAGGCTAGAGTTCAGGGAGGAAGACGAGTGAGATCAAGTGTTTCAAATGCCAAGGATTTGGACACATGGTCACTTAGTGTCTAAACAGGTGAACAATGGTGATTTAAGGCGAGGCGCCGATCGTTGAGGTCAATAGTACTGATGTAGAAGTAGAGGAGTTGAAGAAGGACGGACAGACCAAACTTTCCAAAGAGGAAGTTATCTATAGTGAAGAAGGCAACTTTATGGCGACCGCTTTAATATTAAGGAGGATAA
This sequence comes from Lumnitzera littorea, assembly GCA_024138015.1. Taxonomy (NCBI): domain Eukaryota; kingdom Viridiplantae; phylum Streptophyta; class Magnoliopsida; order Myrtales; family Combretaceae; genus Lumnitzera; species Lumnitzera littorea. The sequence continues at coordinate 54,208,020 of JAMXBB010000009.1, read as the reverse complement.
TGAGTGTCAATCTTATACCTAAAGATAAACAAAGAGAAAATCTCTTCCATATTGCATGCAAGGTAAATGACTCATTGTATATATTGATTGTTGATAGTAGGAGCTATACTAATGTAGCCTCTGCATTTATGGTCCAACAGCTGAAATTACCGACCATGTGCCACCTGAAACCTTACAAGCTTCATTGACTTAGTAACAATGGAGCCCTATAAGTGAGCAAACAATTCTCTATGCCAATCTACATTGGTAAGTATCTAGATGAAATGCTTTGTGATGTGCTAGCCATGAATGTGTCCCATATTATACTTAGGCGACCATGGATGTTTATTGAGCAGTTATATATGATGGAAGGAGGAATACATGATTTATAGAACATGAAGGAAGAAGGATGAAATTGAGTCCTATGACCACCAAACAGGTGAAGGTCATGCAGTCCCAACTAAGTTGAGCCTTGAAGAAGGAGGCTTTAGTATTGACCTAAGCTGAGTTGAAGAGAGAGATGGAGCTTGAAAGGCCGATCTATCTACTGGTTCGAAGAATTCTAGAGTTAAGATCCAAAGAGGAGTTGCCTGCTAAGGTAGAAACCCTACTAGAGGAATTTTCCAACCTGTTTTCAGAGGAGCTATCGAAGGGCTTACCCTTAATTTGAGGCATCAAGCATGCAATTAACCTATAGCTAGGAGTTGCACTACTGAACAAGCCTACATATAGGCTGAACCCTAAATAGGCTATGGAGTTGTAGAGGCAAGTAAACGACCCTATGAAGAAAGGGTGGCCTTGTTAGTACTGAAGAAGGATGGTTCTTGGAGGATGTATATAGATAGTTGAGCGATTAATCAAATCATCATCAAATACAAGTATCCTATACCCAAGCTTGATGAAATGCTAGACAAATTAAGCGAAGCAAGAGTGTTCTTTAAGATTGAACTTAAAGCTGGGTACCATTAGATTTGAATGTGTAAAGGTGATGAGTAGAAGACCGTATTCAAGATACAACATGGTTTATATGAATGGCTTGTAATGCCATTTGGGCTGTCCAATGTGCCAAGCACATTCATGTAAGTTATGAATCATTTTCTTTGAGAATTACTAGGAAGGTTTGTCATAGTTTATTTTGATGACATTTTAGTGTATAATCTCAGCCTAGAGACTTACTAAGAGCATCTTCGATAGTACTTGCAAAACTCTGAGTTGAATAGCTCTATGCCAATCTGAAGAAGTACGACTTTTGCCATTTGAAGGTGATCTTCTTGGGTTTTGGTGTGAGTAGAGGTAGCATCTGAGTTGATGAAGAGAAGATGAGAGCAATCATAGAATGGCGTAAGTCAACTTGTTCTGCCGATGTGAGAAGTTTCCATGGCTTGGCATCATTTTATTACTAATTCATAAAGAATTTCAGTACGATTGTGGCCCCACTTACCGAACTCTTAAAGAAGAATGTCGAGGTGAGAAAGAGAGGAGGAGTTTTGAGGATGTCAAGGAGAAGCTAATTATAGCCCCTGGCTTAGCTTTATTGAACTTTGACAAGGTATTTGAAGTAGAGTGTGATGTTTTCGGACTAGGCATAAGTGTTGTACTAATGCATGAAGGCCGACCTATTGCTTACTTTAGTGAGAAACTTCAAGGAGCCACACTTAATTATTCCATCTACGATAAGGAGTTTTGCTTCTTAATCCGAGCCCTAATGGTATGCCAACACTATCTACTACCCAAGGAATTTATGATTTACATCAATCATGAATCTTTGAGATATCTAAAGAGCTGACAGAAGTTGTCCCGAAGACAAGCCAAGTGGGTTGAGTTCATGGAGAGTTTTTCTTATGTCATAAAATACAAGAACGGAAAAAACAATATAGTAGTCGATGCCTTGTCGAGACAACATACCCTCTTAATAGAGCTGCAGACAAGGCTACTTGGTTTTTCAACCATCAAGAATTTGTATGTTAAGGACCCACACTTTGGTCCCACTATGCTTATTGTGAGGAAGGATGGATACTGGATGACTATCATAGGGAGGACGAATACTTATTCAGGAAGAGAAGGCTATGTACCCCAACTTGTTCTACTCGAGAACTGCTAGTATGCGAGGCGCATGGAAGGGGATTAATAGGACACTTTAGCCAGTGCCGAACTTATGAGGTACTATCCTTTAGATTTTTTTGGCCAATGATGAAGAGATATGTCCAATCCATGTTGGAAAAGTGTGCGACTTGCCAAAAAGTAAAGAGTTGAGCCAAGTAAGCACACTACCAACCCTTATCGATCTCAACCAAACCATAGTCCGAGCTGAGTATAGACTTCATGTTAGGATTGTTGAAGACATCCCAAGGGGAGGACACCATCATGGTAGTTGTGGATCAATTTAGCAAGATGGCACATTTCGTGCCTTATTCTAAAACTAACAAAACTTCGGCTATCTCTTTTCTTTTCTAATAGGAAGTAATCAAGTTGTATAGAATTCTTAGGACCATTGTTTCAGATCGGGACCCCAAGTTCATGAGCCACTTTTAAAGGATGTTGTAGAGAAAAATGGGAACAAAGCTGCTATATAGCACGTCCTACCACCTACAAACCAATAGATAGATCGAAGTTGTTAATAGAACCATAGAAACTTTGCTATGAGTTACTGTCGGATGAAACATGGCCGGCTGGGATCTATGCCTACCAATCATTGAGTTTGCCTACAACAGGATTGCCCATAGTATAATAAGCATGTCTCTATTGGAGGTCGCCTACAGGTTCAACCTCGAGCAACCATTGCACCAAACGACCTAACCAATGCCTGATGATGACTAGCCAGTCGTCGAGAGAGCTAAGGCCATTAAAGCCATGCACCAAAAGGTTGCAAAGCAACTAGGTCGAGTTAATATTAATCTTAAGAAGCGAAGCTGAGGATAGAGGAGGAGAGAATTTCAACCAGGTAAGTTAGTCTGGATACACTTCAGTAAAGAACGATTCCCAAACTTGAAGAAGAGTAAGATATCTCCTAGGGTCGATGGAGCTTTCAGAGTGCTTGAAAAGATTAACCCTAATGCCTATAAGATTGAATTACCTGAAGGATATGGGGTCTTAGACTCCTTGAACATTACTGACCTTTAACCTTACACTCCCAAAGATGAGTAACCTGTAGCTGAACCAGATTTAATCCCAAATCTTAAATAACCAAGAGGGGATGATAGGGATCAAGGACCAATTATACACTCCCGAGCTCGAGGGCTCTCTTAGGTGGTCCACCAAGCTGTCCAAAGTGAGTTAAGCGCCAAGGAGCAATGCTTGCCCTAGTTAGATCTACTGAGCTACTTTACTCTCCATGTTATCCAAGGCGTTATCGAGGTGACCTAACAATGTGTCAAACCAAACCCTCTATTATACACTAGTCCAAGTGCCAAATCTAAATACAGTAATCTCTACAATGCTGAGGCTGAGCCGATAACTGTCAGGAGTCGACCATCTATGGCCGACCCCACTATGAGCCGTAACTAGCTCCAGCAATTAGGGTACCGAACTTCTGACGCTAACCAGACCTAAATAGAGGGGCACCCCTTCTCGGCTTATAATATTATCAAAATCACAAAGCAAAAATGCGCGCGCGCTTTCCTTTCTAACAACTGTACTGTCCTTTCTAATAGAAGACGTTTGCTGTACACGATTTCATGTTTCAGACCGGGACCCCCAAGTTCATGAGCCACTTTTAGAGGACGTTGTGGAGACAAATGGGAACAAAGTTGCTATATAGCACGTCCTGCTACCTACAAACCAATGGACAGATCGAAGTTGTCGCTAGAACCATGGAAACTTTGTTATGAGTTACTGTCGGATGAAAAATGGCTGACTGGCATCTATGCCTACCAATCATTGAGTTCGTCTATAACAGGACTGCCTATAGTGTAATAAGCACATCTCTATTGGAGGTCGCCTACGGGTTTAACCTTGAGCAACTATTGGACCAAACGACCTAACCAATGCCTGATGATGACCAGCCAGTGGCCGAGAGAGCTGAGGCCATTAAAGCCATGCACCAAAAGGTTGCAAAGCAACTAGGTCGAGCTAATATTAATCTTAAGAAGCGAAGCCAAGGATGGAGGAGGAGAGAATTTCAACCAGGCAAGTTAATCTGGATACACCTCAGTAAGGAACGATTCTTAAACTTGAGGAAGAGTAAGTTGTCTCCTAGGGCCGATGGAGCTTTCAGAGTGCTTGAAAAGATTAACCCTAATGCTTATAAGATTGAATTGCCTGAAGTATATGGGGTCTTAGACTCCTTGAACATTACTGACCTCTAACCTTACACTCCTAAAGACGAGCAACCTAGAGCTGAACCAGATTTAATCCCAAGTCTTAAATAACCAAGAGGGGATGATAGGGATCAAGGACCGATTATACACTCCCGAGCTTGAGGGCTCTCTTAGGTGGTCCATCGAGCTGTCCAAAGTGAGTTAAGTGCCAAGGAGTAGTGCTTACCTTAGTTGGATCTACTGAGCTACTTCGCTCTCCATGCTATCCAAGGCATTATCGAGGTGACCTAACGATGTGTCAAACCAAACCCTCTGTTATACACTAGTCTAAGTGCCAAATCTAAATACAGTAATCTCTACAATGTCGAGGTCGAGCCGATAATTGTTAGGAGTCGACCATCTAAGGCCGACTTGATGTTGGTTATCATTTAGATTTATTCTAGACTCTTTATGTCCCTTCAGTTTCTAGGAACTTGATTTCCTTTTTCAAAACATGATGTTTTGGGGGTTTTTATTAAATTTGGGCATGGATGTTTTAGCTTATTTAAGAATACTTCTTCAATTGGTTTAAATTTTCTTTATGATGGGTCATATACAAATCTAATAATCCCATAAATGAATCTACGTATTCAATCCTACTCTCCATTAATTATACGCATAGCTAAAATTTACATTCCAAATCTGATTGCCCACATGATCTCACTACTACCCAAGCATTTGTAAGTCGAAAATATTCATTTTATCAAATCAATTATATATACAACATAAGCCACTAAGCAATGGAACAACCATTACATCTCAGTATTCACATTAGCTTTCGATCATTAATTTAAACCTATATTTGCATCATGAAATGTCTACTATAATCCAATAATCCATCAAATCCAATCACTAGTTCAAAATTATCATAATACATCCTAAGGATCATTACAACTCTATTCCAAGTATCCATGATTTCCAATATCTAATAAAAAATTTTAATTGACTAAATCACTTTTATACAATTTTCCATAAATGTGCATTTAGGGATTCTTTCTTGCAAACAATTCCAACATTTCGCATTTTACATCTTAATGTTTCTAAAATCATTTCCTAGAACATCTCATATTGATTTCTACCATGATTTGCGACGATTGCTTCATATTAATCCACACTACAATTTCAATCAGTTTAGTTACAGTATAAGATTTATTATTCTTAAACTCTAGTTAGTCTTTTATACTTTATCATCAGGATCTCATTCAAACTATAATAATTGAGTTGTTAACTTTACTTTACGTTTGATTCACATCATCCATCATTCTTTTCTTACATTAAGAGTTAAGGATCTGCAAACTTTCCTTTGTTCCTTTAGCATAGTATCTTTGATTATTCCTCAAGTAATGCCAACCTCTTTTAGATTCTATCAATCATCATTAAGGTCTAGTGTTTTCATCTCATATCTTCAATAACTTCTTAAATAAACCTTCTTTACTTGTCATGCTTAAACCTTACATTATAGTACTTCTTCCTTTCCTATATCGTTCTTCACCCCATACCAAAGTCTTTCACATTTCATTTGACTTAATTACTTCATATCATATTTCTTATCCCTTAGCATTCATTACCCCTTTTCTTGTTCCTTATCTACATGAGTAACTTAGATCCTAATCTACTAATTTTGCAAACTTTCCAACTTGCCTTTTTTGCATGCATTTTTCTTTCTTTTTAACTTCTAGCATATAACCTTTTTACTTGTGAAGAGACCTATACTAGTCATCACTAGGAGCCTATTTCTACAAACATATTCCTTAGATGCAAAAGAATGAGTGGCTCTTGTATCAAAGAATGTATGTGTCACACCCTTAGGCTAAAGAGCACCATAGATCACTGATAAAGTCATATTTTTCATGTTTTAAAGTGTAAATTAAGATAGAATTATTATTTATTTTATAGAAATCATTAAGAAATGGTACTTAATTATTTTTATTTGGATATTTCAAGAATTAGAGGATTCAAGAGTGGAATTATGAACGATTTAGAGGAGTTTTACATAAAGGAACGAAGTCCAAATCAACACACATAAGTTAGAATTAAAGGCAGCCGGCCTACACTTACATCGACGGCTTTTGGAGTCTATGCCTCCAACTTTGATGGCTACACCACCAGCCTTCATGAAAAATATGTTTCATGTGAGCAACCCAAATTTCTTATAAATAGCTTATGTTTCATTGTTTGAGAGACTTTGATTACACTTTCCTTAAACTTAAAGTCTTTAGATAGTTCTTAAAGAATTCTTTAGGAAAATCACTTAGATCATTGAGAAGAATTTGCTTTTGCTATGGAGACTAAGTTGAAGTTGCAATTAAAGATTATCTTTTCCAATACAGAATTGGTGAAATCTATTTCAATTATTCTTATACAATTCTATAAATTACTTATGCTTTCAATTATGAATTTCCTTGCAATTTCAATTAGTATTTGTGCTTTTGTTTTCGAATCCATGATTGGCCAAATTTATTTATGGGAATTAATGAAACCTTAGATAGCTAACATGATAATTGTGTTTGTGTTATAAGATAAACAGATATAAGGATGATTCATGATTGCAATTTCTATGATTTCAATTATAGTTGTTTAATTAATTATAATTGTTAGAAACCTTAGTGATACAGGAGTTAATATAAGGTTTGTTAGAAATTCTTAGTTGATTTGATTAATCAATATGGAAGCAGAATTAATTAGAAATTATCTAGAAATTAATGCGATGTTCAACGATTGATTATTCACCAAGACAATAGGAATATTTGATTTAGGTCATTAGATAATCGTAGTATCGGGAGATATATGATTGTGATTTAGAGTCTATCACTAATTAGAAGATGCGAAAGACACGGAAGCTAACTAATTAATTAAGAGTTTAAATCCTTAAGTTTTAAGGTATAATAATTTCACTTAAATGACCATATAATTATTAATCTATATAGCATGATAACAATTTGATTAGCATAATCTAGGGTGGATTCTGTTTTTCCATAATTCTCAATTGATTACTTAATTTTAGATTTTTCATAGTTATTTTCTTTTCAATAGATTTAGAGTAATTATTAGATTAATTAATTTAATTTTGATTACCTAAATATTGATAAGAACTAGCATAAGATTAGTAATTTCTTAGTTCTCGAGGAATTAACAACCTTACTTTCTCTGTATTACTTGATTTTGACCTAGTATACTTGTTGGAGTATTTGTGATTTATTTATATATATATAGTTTAAGTGAATCAAGTTTTTGGCATCGTTGCCAGGGACTGGAAATATTAAACCTTTTAGTTTCATTGGTAATTTAGGCGCACCTAACAACATGTGTTATTTTTGCTCTTCTTGCAGGTATTTTATGTGAAGGAGTAGAAGTATTGAAATTTTATCACTAGATTCAGAATTAGAGCACACTTTACATTAGTTGAGGTGAGAGAATAGAAAAAGGATAGAAGAGATGATAGGTACCGAGGATAATAATCAGATACAAGGAGTTTCATAAGTACTATGGGATTATACAATACCTATAGTGATGGGTTTGGCTATAAAGAGGCCCACTATTCAGGCTAACAACTTTAAGTTGAAGCCGTCCCTTATTCAGATGATTTAGATGAATCAGTTTAGAGGATATCCTAATAAAAGTCCTAACGAGCATATTATAGGATTCCTTCAATATTGCAATATAGTGAAGATGAACAATGTGATAGACGAGGTTATCAGAATATAGCTCTTTCCCTTTTCATTGAAGGATAAAGCTAGAGCTTAGTTTCATTCACTGCCACAAGAGTCTATCACCACCTAAGTTGATCTTTCATCAAAGTTCTTAAGGAGATTTTTCCCACCAACTAAGACTGCAAAATTAAGGAACGACATCACCAACTTTACCAAGTTTAGTAGTGAGTCACTTTATGAAGCATGGGAGAGATTTAAGGAGGTAATAAAAAAATGCCTACATCATGGCTTGCCAGACAATCTTCTAATTGAGATGTCCTATCTTAGTTTGGATGACACATTGAGGTCCCTAGTTGATGCTGCAGCTGGCGGTGCTCTAATGGGTAAGACATATAATGAAGCAAGTGCACTGATAAAAGAGATAGCCTCTAGTGCACATAATTGGCAAAATGAGAGAAGCAAGTTAGGAGTACCAGTAGCCAATGACAATAACACTATATCTCAATTAACAACTTAGATTGCAGTTCTCACTACTCAAGTAAGTAAACTCACCTCAACACAGTCTTTTAATGCTAACCCTATTGTTTTTTGTGAGTTATGTTGAAGACCACATTCGACTCTTGAGTTCTTAATTAGGAATTACTCAGCTCTAACCAGTAGAGAATAGGTGAATTTTGTCAACACGGTAATCAAGGACCATATTTGAATACATATAATCCTAGGTAGCATAATCATCTAAATTTTTCATAGAGAAATGAGAACAATTCATTCCAACCACCATTTGGATTCTAGAAGCAAAGGCCTGCTTAGAACGCTCCACCTCAACAAAATCAGTCCAGAATGGAAGAGCTCTTATTGAGCTATATGCAAAAAACTGAAACCATGCTATAGAATCAACAAGCGACTATTTAAAACCTAGATAATTAGATTAGTCAGATTTCTTAATAGCTGAGTAACAAACCATCAGGATCTTTACCCAGCAATACTAAAGAGAATCTTAGAGGCCTTAATGCTATTATGCTAAGGAGTGGAAAAGCATTGGAAATAATTGACAGACGAGTTGAAGAAAGGGTGGAGATTCCAAAGGTAGAAAAAGGGAAGGAGGTGGAAGAGGAACCAACGCAGAAGTCACTAGAAGTGAAACTATATGTTCCTCTAATCCCCTTTCTAAGAAGATTGAAGCAATAACAGTTAGACACTCAATTCGCTAAATTCCTAGATGTCTTCAAGAAGTTGCAAATCAACATTCCTTTTGTAGAAGCACTTCAATAGATGCCTTCGTATGCTAAATTCATAAAGGATTTCCTTACCAAGAAGAGAAAGATTGATGGGAATGAATCGATAATGCTTATAGGGGAGTGCTCCATGATCCTTCAAAAAAATTTATCCACCCTACCTAAGAAACAAAGAGACCCGGGGAGTTTTACTATTCCTTTCACTATAGAAAATTTTCACTTTGATAAGGCTCTTATTGATTCAGGTGCAAATATAAATTTAATGCCCTTGTTTATTTTTAGGAAGTTGGGACTTAGAGATTGCAAGGAGACTCATGTCACCTTGCAACTTACTGATAGGAGTATAAAATACCTAAGGGATATTGTTGAGAATGCCTTGGTGAAGGTAAAAAAATTTATCTTCTTAGTCGACTTTATAGTCTTGGAGATGGAAGAAGACAGAGAGGTACCCATGATCCTAAGCAAATCGTTTCTTGCAACTGGTAAGGCATTGATAGATGTGGAATAGGTAAGCTAACTTTAAGAGTTATAGATAATCAGGTAATGTTTATGTAGCCATAAAGCATTTTGATGATTGCAAATCCTCTTACACTATTGATATTTTTTATGAGATTACCTATGAGTCCATAGAAGAGAAAGCAACATTGGATACCATGAAATCAGTTCTTAGGGATCTGGATAATTGGAGCGATGACAACGAGCTTAAAGAAGAAGGTAGGGAATAGATGTTAGAAATCAAAGCTCGATACTATGAAGAACTAGGCACCAGTAAGTAGAAGCCAGTCCCATCATTGACACAACCCCTGGTGCTTGAACTTAAACCTTTACCTAGTTATTTAAAATATGCTTATCTTGGAACAAATGATACTTTGCCAATATTTATGTCCTCCTCTTTGACAGGTGACTAAGAGAAATAACTTCTAGGAGTTCTAAGAAAGCATCAAGTAGACCATTGCCGATATAAAGGGGATTAGTCCCTTAATTTGCACTCACAAGATATTGCTTGAGGCTGAGAGCAAACCTATAGTACAACCATAGAGACGACTCAACCCAACTTTCAAGGAGGTAGTGAAGAGAGAGGTACTTACATTGTTGAATATAGATATTATCTATCCTATCTCAGATAGTAAGCAGTTAGTCTTGTTTAGGTAGTGCAAAAAAGAAAAAGGGGGTATGACCGTAGTGAAAAATGAGGATAATGAACTAATCCCTACTTGCAATGTAACCGGGTGAAGAGTTTGCATAGATTATAGAAAACTAAATGATGTCACTCGTAAAGACAACTTCCCACTCACTTTCATAAATAAGATGTTAGAAAAACTTTTAAGGCATGATTATTATTGTTTTTTAGATGGATATTCTAGTTACAATCAAATTCATATCGCACCCGAGGACCAGGAGAAAACCACTTTTACATGTCCTTATGGTACTTTTGCCTTTAAGAGAATGCCCTTCAGTCTCTATAATGTACTTGCGACTTTTCAAAGATGCATGATGTCTATATTTTCTATCGTATTAGATGATTTTATTGAAATATTTATGGACGACTGCTCTATTTTTAGGAAGTCATTTTATTCCTAATTTAGGTTATGTGCTCAAAAGGTGTAATTTACTTTTGAACTAGCAAAAATTCCATTTTATGGTAAGAGAGGGAATAGTTTTAGGTCACAAGGTATCAAAAAAGGGGACTAAAGTTGATAGAGCTAAAATGGAGATAATAGAGAAGCCACCACCACTCATTTCAGTCAAAGGAGTTAGGAGCTTCTTAGGGCATGTTAGCTTCTACAGGAGATTTATTAAGGACTTCTATAAAATCTCCAGACCTCTTTGTAATTTACTTGAAAAAGATTCTAACTTTGTTTTCTATGACAATTGTTTGTAGGCATTCAATCTATTAAAGGAGAAGCTTACTTCGACACTAGTGATCATTGCACTAGATTAGGAGCTTCCTTTCAAGATGATCTATGATGCTAACGACTATGCTATAGGAGCAGTAATTGGGTAGAGGAGAGGTAAGTTATTTCATGTTATATATTATACGAGTAGAACTTTGAATGAATCGTAGAGAAACTATGCCACAATAGAGGAAGAACTTTTAGTGATTATATTTGCTTGTGACAAGTTTAGGCCTCATCTCATAGGTTCTAAGATCATAGTATATACAGACCATACTGCTCTAAAATATTTGTTTGCTAAAGCTGATGCTAAACCTAGGTTAATTCGATGGATCTTATTATTGCAACAATTTGACCTTGAAATTTGAGATAAAAAGGGAACTGAAAATATAATTGTTGACCATTTTTTTCAATTATAATTGAAGTATTTAGAGCTACCGATTAATGAAAAGTTCCCTAATGAACAATTGTATGTAGTAAAGATCTGAAGATTACCTTGATATGCTGATATAGTCAATTACTTAGTTAGTAAAATCATACCAAACGGTCTCTCATTTCAAAAGAAAAAGAAGTTTTTACATGATGTGAAATTTTATTTCTAGGATGAACTATATCTTTTTAAAACTTGTGCTAACCAAGTAATTAGACGTTGTGTACTTGAAACAGAATAGCTTAGCATAATTCAACATTATCATTCTAAAGAAGCAGAGGGCCACTTTGGTGTGGAAAGAACTATAACCAAAATTTTATCTTGTGGATTTTACTAGCCTACTTAGTTTAGTGATTGTAGGAATTATGTTATGTCATGCGCTCAATGCCAAAGGATCAGGAATATTTTTAGGAGACATGAATTACCATAAAAGAGTATTATGGTAATTGAACTTTTTGATGTATGGGGATTAGACTTCATGGGTCTTTTCCCTTTATCTTTTTCAAACAAATATATACTTCTAGCAGAAGATTATGTGTTGAAATGGGTAAAAGCAGTAGCTCTACAAACTAATGATGCTAGAGTGGTAATTAAATTTTTGAAAAGGAACATTTTTTCTAGGTTTAGGATACCCAAGGCTATTATAAGTGATAGGGGGGGTCGCATTTTTGCAATTGGCAATTTCAAAAATTATTAACAAAATGTGGAGTCAATCATAAACTTACTACCCTGTATCATCCACAAACTTGTAGACAAGTTAAGGTGTCCAATAGGGAAATAAAGTGTATTCTAAAAAAGACTGTCAATGCATCCAGGAAAGATTGGTCTCTAAAACTCGATGATGCATTGTGGGCTTATAGGACAACTTTTAAAACCCCTATAGGAATGTCCCCATACAAAATCGTTTATGGTAAATCATGTCTCCTACTTGTAGAGCTCAAGCATAAGGCCTATTAGGCCATAAAATACCTTAATTTTGATTTACAAGTTGTAGGTGAAAAGTGATTGCTCCAATTAAACTAGCTAGACGAAATCAAAGAGGACGCTTATGAAAACGCTAGGATCTACAAGGAGAGAGCCAAGTGATGGCATGACAAGAACATTCAATAGCGGGGGTTCGTACCTAATTAAAAAGTGTTATTATACAACTCTTAATTGAAATTGTTCTTAAGTAAGTTAAAATCTCGATGGTTTGGATCATTTGAAATAGCTAATGTTTTTCCTTATGGTATAGTTGAGTTAAAGGTAGGAGACAATCGCACTTTCAAGGTAAAGGGTCATCTCCTCAAATATTATTTTGAAGGAGAAAAGATGGATGGTGACGCTACCATGGTGGTGAGCAAGAATTCATAGTAAGATCGGAAAAATTAGGCTAGCAACTATAAACTAAGGACTTCATGGGAGGTAACCCATGTCTAACAAAACTAATTTTTTATTCATTATTATTTAATTATTTTTATTTATTAATTAAAAAAAAAAAAATTTTAGGCCAGTCATTAGCATGAAGGTTGCTAGCTCAAGAAAAAAAAATTGATTTGGGTAACTTTAGATCATTAGCTCTCCTATGAACTCTTTAGTGCCCTTTCATGCTATTTTTGCTATTTCATGTTTCTTTGCATTTAATGAGACAGGTCAAATCTAAATTCTATCATAGCAATGATCTTATGCTTGGAATTTTTATTGCTGCTGAAAATTTGAATCTAAGGGAGTACCGATTTTTTTATTTCTTATTGCTACGAATTTTTATTTCCTCTTGCATATTGAATAGAAGACTGNAAGCTTTGAACTTAGTGATTCCTATAAAAGAAGTCTGAAAAATTTTAGTGAGCATTCAAAAAATGATGAAATGAGAGCCTTTATTCCAATAACTCAAGAAATTGAGTTAAAAGTATCCTAACTTGAATGTTAGAGTAAGGAAGAGTTCGTAGGGGTCCCTTTAAAACCTGGTCACTTAGGTAATGAGCTCAAGATGTGCCGACTCAATGCACTCACTATAATGAGAAGGGTAGAAAGGTAAAAGTTCAGTATTTGAACTAAAAAAGAAAAAAAGAAAAAAATTGGGAATGGAAAATGGAAATTTTGAATGCAATTCAAGAAATGAATTAAGGCTTGTAATAAAAAGGGAAGAAAACCTAGGGATAGAGCAAATACCATATGCTTTCATTGCTTTATTAGCTTAGTTTATTAGGATAATTAGAGGGATAATATGCCTATTAACAGCTGAAGAGTTTAAATGGGTGTTTTTCATTCTAGGACTAAGTATCTTCTTTTGAAATAGATATTCTAGACTAAATGCTTAGATTAAAATTTGTTTTCTTTAAAATGGTTAGTTATTTTCAATTGTAGTACTTTGTTCACATATTTGGATTTGGTTTAAGTAGTGAGCATTATAAATTAGTGAGTCTAAAAATGTGAAATAACAAATGTCTTGGATTAGCAATTGAAAACTTTGTATTCTCAATGATAGATTTCTTTGGCACCATTTATTTCGCTTGAGGACAAGCAAAAGTTCAAGTATAAGGGAGTTGATAAAGGCATATTTTTCATGTTTTAAAGTGCAAATTAAGATATAATTATTATTGATTTTATAGAAATCATTAAGAAATATTACTTAATTATTTCCATTTGGACATTTCAAGAATTAGAGGATTCAAGAGTGGAATTACGGACAATTTAGAGGAGTTTTATGCAAAGGAACGGAGTCCAAATCATATGTACAAGTTGGAATTGAAGGCAGCTAGCCTACACTTACATTGGTGGCCTTTGGAGTCTATACTGCCAGTTTTGTTGGCTACGCCACCGGCTTAATAGCTGACCTTACCCTTATACTGCCGGCCTTCATGAAGAAGAAGTTTCGCGCGAGTCAACCCTAATTTTTCTTATAAATAGCTTATGTTTCATCGTTTAGGAGACTTTGAACACACTTTCCTTAGACTTAAAGAGTCATAAAATAGTCTTTAGATAGTTCTTAAAGAATTCCCTAGGAGAATCACTTGGATCATTGAGAAGGATTTGCTTTTGATGTGGAGACCAAGATGAAGTTGCAATTAAAGATTATCTTTTCCAATACATAATTGGTGACATCTATTTCAATTATTCTTATGCAATTATGTGAATTACTTATACTTTCAATTATGAATTTCCTTGCAATTTCAATTAGTATTTGTGTTTTTGTTTCCGAATCCATGATTGGCCAAATTTATTTATGAGAATTAATGAAACCTTAGATAGCTAAGATGATAATTGTGTTTGTGTTATAAGATAAATAGATATAAGGATAATTCATGATTGCAATTTCTATTATTTCAATTATAGTTGTTTAATTGATTATAATTGTTAAAAACCCTAATGATGTGGGAGTTGATATAGGGTTTGCTAGAAATTCTTCGTTGATTTGATTAATCAATGTGGATGTAGAGTTAATTGAATTAATTATAAATTTTTTAGAAAATAGTGCGATGTTCGGCGATTGATTATTTACTAAGACATTAAGAATAATTGATTTAGGACATTAGTCAATCATAATATCAGGAGATATATGATTGTGATTTAGAGTCAATTGTTAATTGGAAGATGTGGAAGTTGACTAATTAATTAAGAGTTTAAATCTTTAAGTTTTAAGGTATAATAATTTCACTTAAATGACCATATAGCTATTAATCTATATAACATGATAATAATTTGATTGGCATAATTTAGGGTGGATTTTTTTTTCTCATAATTCTCAATTGATTGCTTAATTTTAGATTTTTCATAGTTATTTTCTTTTCAATAGATTTAGAGTAATTATTAGATTAATTAATTTAATTTTGATTGCCTGAATATTGATAAGAACTAGCATAAGATTAGTAATTTCTTAGTTCTCGAGGGATCAACAACCTTACTTTCTTTATATTACTTGATTATAACCTAGTATATTTGCTGGAGTATTTGCAATTTATTTATATATATATAGTTTAAGTGAATCAACCACCACATATCCCTAGAAATCTACTGCCACATCAAGCTAAGCAAGCTATTAAATTCTCCAGTAAACAGTTAAAATGACTCCTCAAACTCTCATAACAATTAACTCTTCAAAAGTAAATAAAAGTGAGTTAATCTCCTTAGTAAATAAATCTAGAAAACATAATCAAATTATTTATGGTCACATGACTAAACAAAAACTCCTTGAGTAACAATATCTCTTTAGTTTTCTAGATTCCAACTCGTCATATATCATCCTCGTAAAAGTAGTAGTACTCTCTTGAATCCCCATCCTAGTAGTAATAATACGCATCCTTGTTGTCATCATAGTTTACTTACTCATCTAGCGTTCCTATAATTGAAAAAGAAAAAGGAATGAACCAAAGCTTAGTAAGTATAATCCACAAATGCATACAAATGCTAGGCAATATATAAAGTCACATGCATTAAGGCAATCAATAATAAATAACATAACCACTGGTTCACATCTTTATTTAATAGTTACAACACAATACAGTTAAGATTATTTACGACTAATCCTAACTAGGAGTATCTAATGACTCACTACATGATTCTTAAATCAAGATACTAGCATTGCAGGCTCGATCTAAATCGGCACTGAGGCACTAGTACTATGACTCTTAGATGCTATGTACCTTACTTAGTTCTATGATACTAGCACTATAATCCTTAAACACTAATCTATTCTACCTTAGACCATTTCCAAGGAAGACTTTACAAAGGATAACATGTTCTAAGGATCATTGAGGTAGCACCTTAAGGATACTAGTGCTATAACCCCTTGAGCTTAGGCAAGCACAATCAACATGCAATTATAATCCATCTAGTCTTAAATCCAATTTTATTTATGTTAACCTATACAAACACAAGCAAGGAAAGCACGTACTTGGATCTTATGTACATTTGGAAATCTCTAACTTAGAAGTTTTTGTAGCATCAACACTTGAAGTATTTACGAATAACTCCTTTTAGTTTCTATTCTCTTATTATCTCTTCCTAGATAAGTTCACTTAATTATCTTTTTAAGTTCTTTAATCAAAATCTTAGCTTATTCAATGATTTTAGGTTCAACTTAGATCTTTTGATGCATTTAAGATTGGTTGAATTAAGGTCTAGAAAGGTTAGAAACAAGAAACAAAAGGAAAAATGGACAGTATAATATCAAGCTTGAGGTACATGGTTGTGATCTTAGATTATGATCTTTCACTACACTTAACTCATCCATTCATGCCCGTAACTTGATAAATATTGCATGAACATGGCCAAGGTCTATAGCCATGGTCCTCTTTATCCAAATTTTCTTTTCCTTACTTTAACCATAATTCTCAACCAAAGGAACACACATAGGTCTATAGTTGTGGTTCTTGCTTATGTTTCTCTTGTTCATCAATCTTCTTCTCTTTTTCAACTCCAACTTTTCCTAATCCATCCCACAACAATTCCAATGCATAAATCACTCCAAATTTTCCTTAAGTTTAAACTCTCTTTACAAGATTGACAACAAGGAACACTTAGATGTGTTTCGATCCCCAATAACGAAATCCAAATCTATAATAAGAACATTTTATGCCTTGTACTAGGGATTGTGAAGCAATTGAAATCTATGGAACAAAATGCTTAACCGATAAGCCTAGAGTTACAAACAATCATTACTCTTCATCAAAACAACAACATAATCTCAATTCCTTCAATAATTAACAAATTGCTTATCGAATTAGGATTTTACTCGTCTCCTTACTCCGTCTTGTAAAACTAAAAAAGCATGCTTTCGCAATGCTATAGCACTCCTTGTTGTAATTAAAAGAACGATTCATTGTTGAAATTGAAAGAATTACCTTAACATAGTTTTACCTTAACCTTACTCTTAGGGTTCACTTGGAGACGACTTTGGAATATACAATGAAGCAAAAGAGTCTTAGGGTTTTCTACCAAGCTTATTTATATTTCACTATAGAAAAGCCCTCCTTATCCCTCAAGTAACTATTGCTTGCTTTTCTTATCCTATCCTTTACTTTATTCCAATTATATTTTTTTTTTCCAGCGATGTCACATACTTTCCTCCTTCAAAGAGCTTTCATCCTAGAAAGTTTACCTAAATCTGTGAAAAGCTTTGGATTCTTCTTCTTTACATCTTCTTCTAACTCCTAAGTTGCTTCTCATTCCAATTGATTACTCTATTACACTTTGACTTATCTTATCTCTCTTTTTTACAATTTTTAAACCTTTTTATCCACAATTTTAATTAGTCTTGCTATTGTGGTCATATTAGTCTACAACGCTAGGACTACTAACCCTATTTCTTGCTCACTATCTAGTTTAAACTTTCTTAACATGGAGATATGGAAGACGTTATGTATACATACTAATTGTGGTGGTAGCTCCAACTGATAAGCTAAATCTCCACTTTTTCTCTTGCACTATGTATGACTCTATGTCGCAAGGACTTAATTTTCCTCTTAAGCCAAATCTTACTACTCCTTTCATGTGTGAAATATTTAATAACACCCAATCACCCATTTGAAACTCTACATGTCCTTACTTCTTATTAGCATAACTCTTTTGCTGGCTTTGGGTAGTTAACATCCTTTGCTTGATTATTCTCACCTTATCAACTGCATTCTAGACTAACTCTAATCCCAACAGTTTTCTTTCTTCTACTTGATCCCAATGTAAGGGTGATTGACACTTCTTACCATACAATGCCTCATAGGGTGTTGTTTGAATGGTAACTATTATTATAGGAAAACATTACTAAAGGTAGGTATTCATCCCAATTCCTACCAAAGTCTAGCATACAAGCTCATAACATGTCTTCTAAAATCTATATAGTCCTTTCAAATTGTCCATTCATCTAAGGATGAAACATCATACAAAACTATACCTTCATACCTAAAGCTCATTGCAAACTTTTCTATAATTTACTTACAAACCATGTATCTCGATTAGAGGTGATGGTAACCGGTACTCCATGTAATCTTACTATGTCTTGAATATATAACCTTCCTAGCTTCTCTATTCTATAATTCACATTTATTGACATGAAGTGTCCTGTTGTCACATCTCAGCATAGCATAGGATGTATCATCACACAGGAATACCTATTTATACTTAACACAAGTTCTATTTAAAACAAAAGAGTACTATAACGGAGTTCAGCTTAATACCTCTTTATATAAAGATTACATTTAACAAACTTAACCAAACCAAAAATACAGTACTTCTTTTTTTTATATGTATAGATCATTTATAGAACTAAGAACAAAATACAACAAAAGTTCTTTAAAAGTGGTTGACTCTATCTTAAAGGACTTTTTCCCCTAACTGATGCTGCCCCGTCAGTTCTCTTCATAACCTGAGGATACATAAGTATCCCCTTAGCTTTCTATAAGCTAAGTGATAGTGGATAAAACAAAACATAGAATGCACATACATACATTCACATAAATCAATACTAGAAGACATTCAATCTCATAAGCCAAGTTATCAATACAAACTATTTATGTAGAAAATCCATGCTATGCTCATACATGTAGCATGCATTGGTACCGATATCCTATACTTTTCCAATTCCTCATTTGATTAGTCGACATACCTGGGCATTTGGATACAATGTCCAAAAACCTAGGGCAATAAGAAACTGCTTGGGAGTAAGACTCCCAGCAAAAACCACCCTCCATGGTTTGAAAATCTAATATGTAGTCAGTCACTCAATGTAGCCATAATAAGTTGAGCAATGCATTCTATATATCCCAAAGCCAACTCACTAGTTTTCAAGCTTTTTAGAAACTCAACCCGTAGGTCCTTTCGTGCCATGCCATAAATGTAGTAAACAAATAGTAACTTAGTATCAAGCACGAATCTTAAGTTTCACGTTATAAACAATTCAACTATCTCAACTTCAACTTCGTTTCTCAGCCTTATATTACATTTCTTCGCATAGGGCTCGCTTGAGCGAATAACCTAAAGAACAATTCAGTTTCTAAATTTTCCAAACAAAAATACATATTGATGAATTAGTCATACACAAGGAAACATTTCACTTTTTCAACACTCATTCCATAAAATCAAGTATCCAATCAATCCAGCACGTCATTACAATTCATAACACAACTAACTCTAAGTTAAGTAGATATAGGTCTACGTGCACAAAAATGGAAATATCCACTTACCCAAGCTTAATAGTAACATAAAATCCTAAGCTTCACGATGTAGTTGTTCCTCACCTATCACATAGAAAAATACATACAGACCCTAAGTCAACTACTAGGTCAATTCTTAGTTCTTATGCATTTTCGCTATTGCACTTCCAAGCTTAATTCGATTGTATCTTATTCATTTCTTATTTAATTTTAGTAAACTTTATACTGTCATGATCATTATTTTGAGTACTATTAAGATATCTTAAGAATCATAACTAAACAATATTTCTAAATATCCAAAAATACCCTTTCGTGTTACCGATTCGACCGTATGTTATTATAACCTCGTAATTAACTCAATTAAATCCTAAATCTAAATTAAAAGTCGTAAAATTCCTTATTCCCCAAGCTAGTCAGCATTCATTATGTACTCCAAAATATGAATCCTTTGCATATTTAACAAATATTACATTAGTACTAATTACTATGGCATATATTAAGCTAATATATAGGTTTATATTATGAAAATACATAATTAATAGCATATGAGCCCAATTCATTCCATGAAAAATCCTGTAGACACAAAAATATGTAGTTTAATTATTGATCATGAATTATACTAAAATAGCTATTATACATTTTTATGAAAATAGCAATTTTAACTCAAAATTAGTGACAATTAAGCAAACAAGTGAATTTAATCACAAGATAAAATTCAAGTGTCCTAAACATCATTATGAACATCCAGAAATCATAACATATAGAGCTCATACTTTGATTTTGTTAAAAACTAATTAATTCACTAAAATAGCGAAATTGCTAGTTTTATCCAAAATAATTACAATAAATTGTAAACATAATTATTTTAAAAATTCTTGTTACTAAAATTAAATACATATATTGAGTATGTCACATACAAATTTTCAACTTGAAAGAACATTATTTATTATTTTTAAAATTTAATTCAATTTTTGTTCAAATAGAGTCATTTCTTAAGGACCTTATATTTCAAATAATTATTTCACTAAAATAAAGTTATTACATTATTCTACACATAAGATAACTCCAGAAAACCAAGTTTCATAATTAAATAATATTATTTGCTATTTTTAGAAAAATTACAAAGTTTCAGCTGAAAATTTGGTTCACTTGAATTGACCACCTTCGGCTACCCAACCTTATTAGAACACTTCCTTTAGTAGTGCTTCCCTTAACCCCAAATGGCCACCACAACTAGACACCAATAGCCTATTGAACCAGCTTAATTAGATTCCGTGCTTTGTTTTTGTTCTAATTTTCTTATTTTATTCTAAATTGTTTCAAAATTTTTTTGAGTGATTTTCTATTTTTTCCAAAGTTCCAAAATGTTGTTTTTGAAGTATACAAGGCTTATTTATATTTTCTAATTAGATAAGAATATATAAAAATTGGATATGTTGCTTACACATGTCAATTTTTTTTATTTTCAATGCATGAAGTGTCATTTTCTCATTTCTTTGCTTTTGACTCATCATTTCAATTAATTCTAAGCTGCCACATAAGTATGATGACTCATCCTTGCATTTTTTATTAATTTTCCAATTTTTTTATATTAATTTACCTTATTTAAATAATAATTTCTTATTAAATATGTGTATTTAATATAAATAATGCATGTTCTAGGTTAATACATGTATAATTCAACTTCATTTATTATTTTTATAAGTTAAATAACTTATCTGTAATATCCTGTTATATCTAAATGCTTGAATTTCATATTTTCGATATTTATTAACTTTAGTGATAGATTAAAGTTTTCTTAAATTAATATTTTTATATAGCTTATTTTGAGAAATTGACTTTATTTGAATAACTTCATCTAACTTTTCTAACCTTATTGTGAAGTTTGAAATTATACTGACATCTTAAACCACCGATGCCCTCAATTTAGGGGCTCGAATCTTAGGGTAATCGTATAGACTTGAAATTTAGAGTATTACACTTGTCTTCATTAATCTAGCCATATTGCATCATACTTCTCCTTACTCTTAAGCAAATGGAGATAAAATCCATTGTCATGTACTCCCATTTCCAAGTCAACACTAGCAATGGTTGACGTTAACTACCTAGCCTCTAGCGTTCTGCTTTGACTAATTGACATTTAGAATACTTGGTGACATACCTGTAATATTCCTCATTATATGATTCCGCCAATAGTGCTCTTTTAAGTCTCTATACATTTTTGTGCTACCTGAGGTGTATCATATACTTAGAGTAATGAACTTCCTTCAATAATTCTTTCTTTAACTCCGAATTCACAAACACACACAATCTAATTTCAAACCTCAATACTTTCTTAGCATCTATACTAAACTCTATAGCCTTATGTTGCACCACTTTATCCTTGATTTCCTATATCTGCATATCAAGCAATTGGACATCTGTCAATCGGTCAATCAACATAGACCATATGCGTAGCATTGCCAATCACTTTCCCACTTCTTTAGTCAAGATTTCCAATTATAATCTCCTTAAGTCTTCTAGTATATGCCTCTAAGTAGTAATCAAAGTAGCTAAGTTACCTTGTCTCTTTCTATTCAATCTGTTTGTTACCACATTTTCTTTGCAAAGGTAATGTTGAATGTCTATGTCAAAATCTTTTATGAGTTTTAACCACCTCCTCTACCTCATGTTTAACTCCTTTTAAGTGAGGGAAGTACTTTAAACTTTTGTGATCAGTGAAGATCTTGCACTTCTCACCATAAAAAAAAATTGTCTCTATAGTTTAAGTGCCAAAACTACTGTTACTAACTCTAAGTCATGATACGAATAATTTTTCTCATATGGCTTTGATTGGTGTGAAGCATCGGCTATCACTCTTCCATCTTGCATAAGTGTACACCCCAAACCTTGATGCGAAGCATCACTAGATATTACATACTCTTTACCACTTTGGGCCAATGCCAATATTGTAGCTATTAACAATCTTCTCTTCCATTCTTGAAAACTGTTATCATAATTAACATTTAGCTCAAATTGTACTCCTTTTTGTGTTAGTCTAGTCAGTACAAATTTTCTATAATACTCGACTAACGTTAGAAAACTCTTAATTTTTGTCACCGTCTTCGGTCTTGGCCAATCAAGTATCAATTTGATCTTTTCTAGGTTTTCCACAGTCTATCCCCATTGATAACATGCCCTAAAAGGGAAACTTGCTTTAACTAGAGCTAATACTTAGAAAACTTAGCATACAGCTTTTTGGTTCACAATCTATTCAGCACTTATCTCAAGTGCTCTTCATGTTCTTCTTCGCTTCTAGAGTAAACCAATATATCATCAATAAACACCACTATGAACCTATCCAAGAAATCTCTAAAAACATTATTCATGAGATCCATAAAAGCAATTGGCAAATTTGTCAACCCAAACGGCATAACCAAAAAGTCATACAGTCCATACAGCATTCTAAAGGCCATTTTATGTATGTCCTCTTCTCTAATTCTCCCTTGATGGTACCCCGATCTCAAATCTATCTTTAAGAAGACTAGGCTCTTTAGAGTTAATCAAATAGATTGTCCATACGAGGGAAGGGATACTTGTTCTTGATTGCTACACTATTCAGAACTTAATAATCAATACACAGGCACATATTGCCATCTTTCTTCTTCACAAAAAGAATTGGTGCACCCTAAGATGACATATAAGGCCTAATAAACCCCTTATCTTGCAATTATTGCAATTGCTTCTTTAGTTCTACAAATTCTACTGGATTTAGAGATAGGTTTTATCTTTGGCACTAAATCAATTCTAAACTTGAATTTTCTAGTTGGATGCAACCTAAGCAAATCCTCTAAGAAAACATCCTGGAACTCATTTACTATTGGAACTCATATGAGGCGAACTTTTATGGCTTTTGGTATTCTAATTAAAAATTGAAATGCTCTTCATCCTCAAGAGTGAAACAAAGTAATTTGTCATAATAATCTATGGTTGCATAATTTCTTGCCAACCAATTAGGCCCTAAGAGTACATTAAAGTCTGACATCTCTAAGACATACAAATCAACTAACAAGACTTAACCTCAGTCTCTATTTTTACATCTTTACAATTTTGGTTTAACATTTTACTTACTCGCAAAGGAGACTTAGCACATAGAGAATTAACCAACAAATTAGGCCTTACAATTTTAGCAAACACAAAAGACTCAACTACATAAGAATGAGTGGCACTACTATCAAACAATGCATATGCTTTAGTAGAATTCACTAGAAATGTACCTATCGTGGTGTCATTCCCTTGGTCCACTTTATAATTTGACTACTATTTCTAAAGTACAAACACTCTTGTTGGAGTTCTCTACATTGGTCATGCAATTGCAGCTATACCTTAGTCATACAACTATAGCTTTACCTCGTTGACCTTTACCTTGAGGCTTGACTTTCTACTGTAGTGCAAGCTACTAAATTAGGGTTACTTGCATAATAGCATTATACTTAAAATTCTACTGTTCCCTTTGTTTACAAATGAAGCAAAAGGTCAAAGGAATCTTCACATCCTCTAAGCATTCCCTATTGACATATCTTACCTTGCCACAAGAGAAGCATGCTGCATTTAGCCACTTACATTTTGATAGATCATGTAGGCCTCTACGGTTTGTACAGGTAAGTCCCAAAACTAGCACTAGTGGAGGTATTACTAGCAATAAAGGAATAGGTTTGGCAGGCAAAGGCCTAACAACCCTAGCCATAAGTTTAGCTTGCTAAAGGAAAGGTCTCTTTCCTCTAAAAGACTTAGCCTCATCTTTTAACATCTCCTTCCTATTCTTTTCCATCTTCTTGGCCTTATTAACTAATATTGCATAGGTTCCTAAATCAAAGGACTGCAATTCATGGCATAAAGCGGCTCCCAAACCTTTGATAAATCTTTGTACCTTAAAACATTCATCAACTCTCTAAGCCTCTAATAGGAATTCTTATAAGCGATTGAGCTTAGCCTTATACTACTCTACCGTGCAATTTCTCTACTTACAATCATAACATTGACTCACCAATCTTTCCTAAAGGCTTTCAAGGAAGCACCTCCTACAGAATAGTTCTCTAAACACTATTTAAGTAATAGGAACATTCTGGAGTGCTCTTTCTCCTTCCTACTAGTCTATAATAGTATCCCTTAACATGTAAGTGGCAAACAACAGCTTCCTATTATTAAGGACCTTAAAACCTTCAAAGACGCTCTCAATCTAAGTTACCTACCTCTCACATCATCAATCCAGGGTTGGAATTCATTTGCTAATCTCACAAATTACTCAAAGGCAATGGGGCCACCTTGGTTGTTTCCACCACTTACATCTACAACCATACCATTCTTAGCATTAGCAGCGACCCAGTCCTACAATTACCTCCATTATTATTTTGAGCCATGAGTTGTTGTTGTTGCTATTACAATTGCTCATGTAGCCTTTGAATATGAGTTTGCTACCAGTTAATCAATCCCAGCATATTATCAACAACCTATAATATCATTTTAGGTAATAAGCACTTCTTTGTTCTGTGGGGGCTACTGCTACTGACTTCCCTGTAGGTTAGCTACCTTGGGAATATCACCTTCACTAGCTCTCGTAGCTCTTCCCAATTTAACTCTTCTTCTTGGTGGCATTCTACACCTAAAAACAGAACAGAAAAAGGGCTAAAGCTTAGTAGAAGAATTAGCATAGAACTTAAAGAAAAGAAAACAAGGATTATTAAGATATTGCTATTTCTAAGGATTCCCCTTTTAAGTACCCCTACTCATCATTACTTACTATCTTATAGATTATATACCTAGCTTCTATAGATTTATAAACCTAAGATCTATTACTAATTTAATTTGTTATGCCCTTAAGCTTAGGAACACTTTAGACTGCCATATGTTTCTAGAAATCTACTAAAACATAAGGTTAAACAGGATACTAAAATCTCTAGTAAATAGTTTAAATGACTCCTTAAACTTTCATAACAATTAACTCTTCAAAAGTAAATGGAAGTAAGTTAATCTCCATAATAAATAAAAGTAGAAAATATAATCTAACTATTCATGTTCACATAATATTAGTAGTACTCTCTTGAATCCTCATCCTAGTAGTAATAGTACACATCTTTGTTTTCATCATAATCTACCTACTCATCTAGTATTCCTACAGTTGAAAAGGAAAAAATAATGAACTAAAGCCTAATATGTACAACCCATAAATACATACGGATGTTAGGCAATATACAAAGTTACGTGCATTAATGCAATCAATAATAAATAATACAACCATCAATTCACATCTTTTAGTTAATACCTACAACACAACATAGTTAGGATTATTCATGACTAACCTTAACTTGGAGTATTTCATGACTCCCTACACGATTTCCAAATTAGGACACCAGCACTATAGCTCTTATCTAAACCAGTATTGGGACATTGGTACTATGCTTGCTTGGCTCTAAGACATTGATACTACAACCTTGAAACACTAACCTATTCTACCTCAGATCATATCTAAGGAGGACTCCATAAAGGACAACGTGCTTGAAGGATCATTAACAAGCCACCTTAGGGATATTAGTGCTATAACCCCTGAGCTTAGCCAAGCACAACCAACAGGCAATTGTAGTCCATATAGTCTTAAATCCAGTTATAATTATGTTAACCTATACAAACATAAGCAACAAGCAAGGGAAGTACGTACACGGATCTTGAATTGGAAATCTCTAACCAAGAAGTTTCTTTAGTGTCAACACTTGAAGCATTCACAAATAACTCCTTTTAGTTTCTATTATCTTATTATCTCTTCCTAATTAAGTTCACTTAATTGTATTATTAAGTTCTTGAATCGAAATCTTAGCTTATTCTAGGGTTTTAGGTTCAACATATAATTTTGGATGCATTTAGGATTGGTTGAATTAAGGTTTAGGGAGGTCAGAAACAAGAGGAAAAATGGAAGGTATAAGATCAAGCTTAAGCTATACAACAATGACCATGGATCGTGATATTTCATTACGCTTTACTCATTTGTTCACACCCGTAATTTGACAGTATTACATGATCATGGTCAGGGTCTATGGCCATGGTACTCTCTGCCTAATTAACAACTTACTAACCAAATTGGGGTTCTACTCTTTTCTCTACTCGACCTTATAAAACTCAAAACACATGCTTCCACAATGTGGCAGCACACCTTGATTTAAACAAAAAGCACAATTCAATTGTCAAAATTGAAAGAATTACCTAAACATAGTTTTACCTTAACCTTGCTCTTAGGGTTCATTTAGAGATGACTTTGTAATACACAATGAAGTAAAAAGAGTCTTAGGGTTTTCTTTCAAGCTTATTTATATTTAAGGGTGTAAAAGACCTCCTTATTCCTTAAATAACTATTATTTAATTTTGTTACCTTAACCTTTACTTTTATTATTTTACTTCCTTTATTCCAATTGTATCATTTTTTTTTCTATGATGTTATAGTATGAGTGTATCTCTCTCTCATACGTATTAATCCTAACATGAATAATTTTTTCGTGCCATCATACTTAGCTACCCAACTCAGCAAACATACAATAGAAAATCATGTAAAGAATATGGATCATATCCAAGTAACCTTCTACTGAACTTTCTACAACATCTTAAGTGAAAATTCATATTCAAACGAACTTCTATTATGCCTCCTACAATACCATTTTACATATATTTAATAAAGAGTCATAGTTATGAGACCTACTATAACTTCTACATCGACTCTATTCTTACTAAACAAGTTAGAAGAGA
This sequence comes from Lumnitzera littorea, assembly GCA_024138015.1. Lineage (NCBI taxonomy): Eukaryota > Viridiplantae > Streptophyta > Magnoliopsida > Myrtales > Combretaceae > Lumnitzera > Lumnitzera littorea. The sequence goes on along the minus strand of JAMXBB010000009.1, from coordinate 54,180,640 downwards.
TCATCACAAGTTTCAAAACTTGTACTAGCTATTACACTTGGTCGAGCTCTAGTAGTATACGGGTTAATACCAGCCTCAAGCAAGTGCACTTACTCAAGTTATAGTATAACACGGATTTGAGTTTGAGTTGTTGACTACATAGGGAACTAGGTGATCGAGCAAGCGCTAGATCATTAGCAATCTTCCCTAAATTACCAATTAACTAAATTTATCAAATTAAAACAATTAAATAATTATATTAAAATAAAAAGAAAATAAACAAGAGCAACTAAAACAATAACAATAAAATAAATGAAAAATAAAACAAACATGGTTAAGTAGATTATCCAAATCATAATGCTTAGTAAATTTGTTATTTGCTTCCCAATTCCATATTACTTCCAACTCGATTGCACTTTTAGACTATAGAGATTCCTTGTACAATTTAACTAGACTCCCATCTCTTAATTAATCCTTAGCCCTAAGTATACACTATCTAAATCACTTATGTAACAATGTATCTCAAACTCGTATTAAGACCTTAAGTCCCTTTATTAGGTTGCCTTAATCTAAAGAAACTAATAAGCTAAACCTCAATCAAATTAGTTACTTCTAATTGCATTAGTCCATTGAATTGTAAGATCTTGCAAACTTTGTAGTAAGCTTATATAGTATTCCAATAGCTGGCAATATTGAATTAAAGATAATATAAAACAATATAATTAGATCATAAAAAACAATATCATTTATTGAATATTAGAGTAAGTATTACATTGGAATTAGGGTTCAATAAATGATCTACTAAGAACACTAATGAATTATGACATAAAACTACAAGGCAAACATCAGTAAAACTAAATTAGAAAACAATATAAATATACAATTAAATCTCAACATGCAAATATCATAGATTGAAATAACAAACATTGATAAAAATATCAAGAGTCACATTAGAAATCTAGCGTTCAATAATGATTTACTAAGAATAATTAAAATAACAACATAATAAAAGAAAGATAACAAGAAAATAGAGACTCTTGTTTTTTAACCTATCGACTCTTCTCCAAAGGGGCTCTTTTTATAAACCTAAACCTAGACATCTATTTATAAGAACTAGACCTAGATTTGTAAAGAAAACTAGCCTAAAATAGAAGTTTTGCAAATTATAGAACCACTATGCCCTAAGCTCATGACCATAGAGTTAGGGCATGGTCTTGGATTTTGTTCGAAATATTGAAATTTGATGCACATTAATGACGAGAGGTATATAGCTAGGGAACACGGTTGTGGTCTTTAGAAGCAATCCTCTTTTGTCTTCATTTCTTGCTTGAAATCCCATCACTCAATTCCTATATCAATGCTATTCCTCATTAAGCTCCAAATCCTGATAAAACCTTCAAAAATTCATTGGACGCTTCCAAAATCCCTACAAATGAAATGCAAATGAATTAAGCTCTAAATTGCTATAAAATTAACTTGATTAATATACAAAGCTGTACAAAATCATTAGAAAATATCTACGCTAAATGAGTTTTATCAAAATAAGCTTTTAGTTGTCTTCAAGCAAAGCGATCGAAATATTATCTTAAGGTCAACATTAAAAATTTCTTTGGAAAAGTATACCCTTGAATTAAAGAGCTTTGTAATTTTTCTTTGAAATTATCCTTGTTTTTCTTGACTTGATAGTGCCCATAGAATGCTTGAATAATATCACTTTAAGAACCATTAAATTTCATAAATCAATCTTGATAAACTAAAACTAAAGTAAAGATTACAACAAACATTAAGTAAACAAAAAGTTATAGAAATTTAGCTACTCTAACTTAGGAGGAGAGGAATCTTTCTTAAACTAGTTTTATAGCAAAACTTAGATTGGATGCATGTTACATCAACTCATATTTTTATTATCTCTTTACTTCTTTCAATTTTCATTAGGAGGCTTTTTACTTTAGATTAATCCCATTATCAAAGCTTATTAGAATTGGGAAATAATCTTGTTCTTCTAATAGACCAAGAGTGATCCTTAGTAATTTAGCCCTTTTATTTTTTTTTTTTTAGTATTGTTAGCATGAAAGCACTTTGCTCTTCTAATGAACTAAGATTGATCCTTGATAATTTTAGATTTAATTTTCTTTTTGCATTGGCAATAAGAAAGAATTTCGCTCTTTTGAGGGAGTAAGATTGATCCTTACCAATTTTTAACTTTTCTATTCTTATTTCTATTATGCCTCCAATTACTTTGATTTTTCAAAATACTTTTAAAAAAAAAAAATCTCCTTTGTTCATTCAATTTAAAAAAAAAAAAATAGAAAAGAGAGATAAATAACTATCATGTAGAATTAAGTTTCAAAATAAAAATAACTAGTCTTTAGCCCATCAATATCTATCTTAGACTTGAGTCTAAGTTTATGCTTAATCAACATGGAACTCTAAATTATGGGGATTTAATTATTTAAATTCAACAAAGTGTACTATGGTCATAGTGGATTTGTGGGAAAATTTTGAAAAAAAAATTAGCTTACTTATATACATGTGAGGGTGTAAATTTTTTAGGTCTCTATTTCAAAAAACTAAAAAGGTTAAGTGTACAGTATTTCAATTAGTTCATACTCATTAATATTCCTATTTTATCCTTTCCCTCCACACTTAAGATGTATATTATCCTTAATTTACATTATCATGGTAATACAAAAATAACAGTAAAATGAGAGGAAAGAAACTAGGACTTCCTTGGTTTTTGGCATTGATTATGAAAAATTTCAAAGTCCAAAATCCTAAATTACATGCAATCCAATTACACTCGAAGTTCCCTTTATAGCAAATAAAATGAACTAACTATAAACTAAAAAAGAAGTTAACTAAACAAAGCAAAATGATTAGAAAATTACTAAAATAAGTATTACATAGTCAGCTCTATAGAACTTAGCAAACAATGAAAAGTGAAATAGTTTCTTTCCTAAGAAAAGCCACAATAAATAGTTAATTAGTTACAATCATCCATCTAAAAATGAAAGATAACAAAGTCTTTCAAGAAAATAAAAGGAGATTAATCATCATCCTTGATCGAGGGTTTAGGTAAGTGCACTGGTTAAGTTATAGTATAGATAAAACGAATTATAAGTTTGAGTGTTGATCCTAGGAGGAGCCAAACATGGGAGTAGTATCTGATTATTTTTAGTAGTTGTATCCTTAGATTAATCAATTACCTAATTTATACAATAAATGAGTTCTTTGAATAATTAAAGGTGGAAAGGAAGGGATTACTATAACAAAATAACTAAAATAACATGGAGAAAAATAAACAAGAACAATAATAAAAATAATAATTAAAACAATTAAGTAAGAATAATTACTCTTTGTAATCAATACAAAGCATAAGTGATCCATCCTTCTTTTTGACAAACAATACTGGTGCTCCCCATGGTGAAACACTTGGCCTTATAAAGCCTTGATCCAACAATTCTTGTAATTGCTTTTTCAACTCTTGTAACTCAATTGGAGCCATTTTATATAGAGCTTTAGGTATCGGCTCAGTCCCTGGAATTAAATCAATAACAAAGTCGATCTCTCTTTTCGGTGGTAATCCAGGTAATTCATTTGGAAATACGTCCAAAAATTCATTCACCACTAAAATTTCTTCCACATTTGACTTTTTAGACTCAGAATCCAAAGCATTCAACCAACCAACATCTGTGATCAATTCTAGAGTACTTAGCTCAGGTACTCTTGCTGCTGTATAACTACCTTGAAATACAGCTTTATTTCCTCCTGAATCTTCAAACAACACTTGCTTTTCTTTACAGTCAACAGTAGCTTTCACACTTGCCATCCAATTCATCCTTAATATAGCATCATACTTATCCATTTCTAAAATAATCATATCTACTTTACTATCAAAGTTTTGGATCTTCAAAGGACACTCTTTCACCATTTCTCTTGTAATTACTACACTTCCAATAGGTGTTCTCACTCCCAAACTCGAATCTATAACAGTTGCAACTAAACCAGTTTGCTTCACTACTCTTGGAGCTATCAAAGAATGCGTAGCTCCCATATCAAATAAAGTATAAACTGAATATCCAACTACATCGATATTCCCTGAATCACAAAATTCTTAAGTCTTATTCCCATGTTATAGCTTTATAAATTTTTATTTACCAATTCAATTTACTTATTATTATTCAATACTTCATATATTACTCATAATAACTAAAGCAATTTAACAGTAAGAATTTAGGATACATACTAGCTATTAGCTCGAAATCCACAAATTCTTCAGTCCCTTCGGGTACTTCCAAATCTTCTTCTACATAGTCCTCATAACTCTAATTACCTTCCAAATTATATATTCTGGCGGCATTTGCTGCACTTGGACGTATATTTCCTGCATTTGGTCCTCGAATCGTTCTTCCAATGGCAGGACGTCCAATAGCTGGTGGTAGTTGGGTAACTTGAGCATTTGCAGTAGTGTGTTGTGGACAAGTTGTAGAATAGTGTCCAACTTTGTTGCAGATGAAACAAGTAACAGCATTCTTTTTAGGGCAATCTGTTAGCCGATGTGTGCTTTCACCACGATAAAAGCATTTCCCTTGTAATTGGGGACAATCTCTAAGGTAATGAGTCCCTTTACACTTCCAGCACTTCGGTGGTTCATTATCCCTTCTTTGAAATCTTCCTGGTAGTCTTATAAATCTTCTTATCTTGTTATTACTACTTCTACCAGGCCCTTCAAAAGATCTCTTCCCAAATACATTGATCTTATGTTTTCCTACATCATCACTTTGCCTTTTTGCATTATCCAGTACTCGTGCTTTTTCTACCATATTAACAAAGCTTTTGGATTCAAACTCCATAATTCTCCTTTTCATGTTAGCGTCAAATCCCCTAGAAAAGATTTGCATCTTCAATCTATCACTTGTTTGATATTCAAGTGGTGCAAATTGCAACAACCTATTAAATTATGCTTCGTACTGCTCCATAGTACGTATCCCTTTCGTAATGTCCAACAAATCTTCAATATACTTTAATCTTAAACTTCCAAGAAAATAATACTCCAAGAATTCATGTCGGAATACTTCCCAAGTTATTGGTCCTCTCAAATTCCTTTGTTTTGATTCCCATCAAGTTCTCGCTCTCATTTTCAACAAGTATGTTCCATAGATAAGCCTGAGATGTAGTGCAATATCGAATGTCTCGAATGATCTTTCAATTTGATGTAACCAATCTTCTGCTTCATCAGGTCTATTGGCTACACCCTCAAAATACTTGTTACACCGTATAAATTCTGGCAATAGACTACATTGTTGCCTGAGATCCATAGGTACTTAGGGCATTTCTTCTACTGGTATAGTTGGTGGTGGTAGAGGTAAAGGAATCTCCAGGTTTACTACGGGAGGTGGTGCTTGTACAGGTGGTACTGGCTTTCGAGTTAAATATGTTCTTAATAATTCATTCTGCGCATAGGTAGCCATGAGAATTTCATCTATTCTATCTTGAGGCCTTCCCGGTTGTCTTCCTTATACAGGTTGTTCCCTTTCCTGAGCAGGTTGAGCTTGCTCATCCGGTTGCCGTCTTCTACGTCTAACTTGACTGTGAAGTTCATTACCAATTTTCAATTGTTTAGTTATAATAATCAACTTATTCCAAATAATTGTAAAAGCCATCAATACTAAATGAAGATAACATACATGTATATACATATCATAACAATAGTAACAAAGGCTGTAATCTTTCATTTATGATCAATATAGTAAGGTTACATCCATGTAGTGGTCACTTCTAACTAGTGAAACTCCACTGATATATATACAAACCAAATCAAAATGCAAAGTTTTCAAAGTACAAAAGAGCTCTTATAATACATCAATCCTCACCATACATAAGGCTCTCGAGTACATCAAAACTCTCAAAATATATAATAACCTTACTACATAAAAACTCTAAAAAATGATCAGTCATGATCCTATTATATGCAACAAAAGGAGCATGCATGATCACTCTGATACGAACAACCATGTCAAAATACAACCTAATCATCCTAAACATCTCTCAATGCTAGGTAGAAGGTCCTGTAGCTGTATCCTCCTCCTATTTACATCCAGGAAAAGTCGATCCAACATTGGAATATATATCGAACTCCTCACTAGGGGTCTGTCGAGCCCACTCTCTCAATAGCCAAAAATCTACTGGATCTAGTGTGATGGTAAGTATATCAGATGAGTTACCGCCTGCCAAAACTATAGGTGGAAGTCTAGGGTCCACCTGATAGTACTCGAACTCGTCAGCTGGGGGTATCTGCTGTAACGGCTCAACTTGTATGACAGGGGTATCCAATGGTAAACCAAGTCCATCAAATTTGAACCTTGGCTGTAGCACAAGAACATCGATGCCATGGGTAAGATCATACCATGGCTCCCGGCTAGTCCCTATGTCAGTCATAGCTCTAGCTTGATCCTGAGCAATGACAGAAAGATGGTCGGTACGGTGGTCCACAGCTAGGGCAATCTTATGTCCTACTATCCTACTATGGCTAAAGGATGGTGGTAACGAAAAGGAATTAGCATTAACTAGGAATATAATCTCCTGAGTATGATCTGTACTCTCCTCCAACTCTAAATAATAGATCATCTCCTCATCAGTAAGGAAATGACCAATTGAGGCAAAGATCCAATAAATCCTTCAGTCGATCCAATAAGGGCTTAGTCCTCGGTACCAAGCTGATAGTACCTCACTGATGGTACGGGGTCGGCCTACCAATGTTAAATCCTCACAAGCAATCCAGAGTCAATGTCGATAAGCTCATAGACTTTCTCCCTCTCAAAGATGAAACAAAGCGAAAGATGTCCGTAGCTCTAACTTAGTCCTCTAAATCAATAAGGCATAAAGTTACTTTTACAATTTATTTATCATAGCTTTTAATATGTAAATCAAAGCTTAAACACTTAACCCAGTTTTACCCCTCTCAATCTTTCCAGGTAAGGTATCCTACCTTACTGCCACGACCTGAGGGGAGGCTAGTCGTGGCAGTCACTATATACCATACAAAGGATTGCAGATTGAATTCCCTTATAATTAAAGACCTTTTTATATGATACATAAGGCTACAACTACTACTAACTATCAAGAGTGCACAAGCTTAAGCAATATCATTTCATGACAAATAATAATATTGTAAAAGTATACCACATAATCTATGTGTATAAATGTTTACAGATATAGGGTCTAAAACATGTCTAAAGTCAGACTAATATAAAAATTACATATTCAAATCTACATTTAATCAAAAGTACTCTCTATCCTCAACCAGCTTCCACACTGACCCCGTAGAGAAAGCTAACCTCAGGCATAAGATAGCCCGACTCCACAAATAGGTCGGCCTGCAAAAGAAGACTACATAGGTATAAGCTAACTAGCTTAGTGAGATATTTTCCCTTAACTATACAACAATCAAGTTTATACAACAGTTAAGTTAAACCAAATGAATGCGTGAACAAGTAGTATGCCAAACAAATACATGTAGGTGACTAGATACTGTATGCAAATCAGATTTAATGCCCTCCGAAGTCAGGGTTGGAGATTCATTGGTACATCCATTACTATCCCTATCAAAATGAGTTCTACATATGATTGTGAGTAGGTTCACGCAGCTTTCATTGACCCCTAAACGAAGGCCTCTGGACTTGACCTATAGCCAGGCAGTTGGCGCCTCCAACGCTTAGTCATCCCACAGGCAAAGGTAAGGTCATATTGCACGTGTATACCGTACAAAATCAATAACAATCAATAATCAACCTACATATGGCCTCTCGCTACCTCCGTGTAATAGGACTGCCCGGAATTAATTATGTAGTGCATGATTTATGCATGATCCAAGTTAACTTTTCTAGTCGAATAAAAAGTTAAGTCATATTTAATCGGTGATCATTCCAAGTCACAAACAATCAATCTAGTAAATCTACTATGCAACAAACATTATATTATCGAAGTTTAAAGTAGATTCACCATTAACAACAATTATCCTACACAAGCATAACCCAACCCCATACATATTTATTTATAAATCATAATTTAGATTCACTAATTACAAGCATAAACAAGTATGGAATCATAAGGAAAAACTCACTCAGCCATGGCTAGCTCAAGGGTTGAAGTAGTTTGAGGGCAGCTCAGGGTCGATATCAAAGTCACTTGAGAATAATAAACATTTTGTAAGTTTAGGAATTTAAAGCTAACTAGTGTTGTAATTTGTAAGGTCTTCTTCACTTAGTTACGTGAAATTGTCGATTCGAGCTTTTTATCAAATCGCGTGTAACTTTTTCATTTTAGCTTGGACCGTTATGAACTTATAGTTCATTTTGATCGTTTTAGAGCGTATTTTCTCATAACGACGTCTATTTTAGACATTGTGACTTGTAACGTAAATTGTGATATAAAAAAAATATCACAAAAATTATTTTTACCATTCTCATTTTCTTATTTATTATTTCTCTTATGTATTTCACGATTATACATATATATATATATTAATATATATTTTATAATTTATTTTATTAAAAAATTACGGTATCATATATATATAAATATACATATACACCTTACATATTTACGAATTTAGTAAATATATTATATATGCTAATACATATTCAGTATACCACTTATATATATATATATATATATATATATACTATACATTATACGTGTTATATATGTATATGTGTCTATTTAAAACATATTCTTATATACACATTCATGTATTTATATATTTGTATTTATTTATATATATATAAGTCTTATATACATAAATATGAATACATACATATATCTTCGGTTTATATA